>JAEANM010025910.1:0-10848 GCA_017656035.1 Myanophis thanlyinensis
GCTGGCTCAGGAATTCTGGGAGTTGAAGTCCACGAGTCATGAAGGAGCCATAATTGCCCACCCCTGACCTAGGTCAAATCAAGGAATCAACTCCCAGATTTGGATTCAGAGGAGGTAAACAAACCATTCTGGAGCACTCATATTAAATTTTGTTCAAGATATTCAATTATATGAGGATCATGGGCTTTCTAAGGTTCTAAGAAATGTATTACAGACAGGGAAGTAAATTTTATTTTTGCTCTTTTACTGTGTATATAGAAAGACTTGTTCAAAGCAGGTCTCTGTTTAATATTCATCTATTTCCTATGCAGTGGGGTGGGGGAGATCCATTTTTATCTCCTTTATTCACACAAGCTAATGATCACCAGATTCTATGACTGTATTCCCTAACTTGAACTTGCTTCATAGGGACAATTACAAAAATAGTAGAGCCGTACAAAGCTTTGAAAGAACAATTTAACTTGACAAAGCTTTGATCCGGTAACCCAACAAAGCAAATCTGTAAATCAAAGTCCATATCAGCTTTGAAGCAGCCAATAAAATGAGGTTGTTCTGTAATACTTCAGAGATTTGATGATTTCTCTGCTGCGTATGGGATTGTTGCAGGCATATAAATGTTGCAATTTCATTTCTGCATATGGAAAATGATGGGGAAGATGTATGGCATGAGGCATAACTAGTCCATCCATTTTACCCCATTGAATTCTTTGCCTATCAGAGCATATTGGATGAAACTTACATTTATTTTTATTTAATTCCCCTCCCCTCAGTTTCAAATCCTTAAAGTGATCCTAATGTAAGTGCTAGCACTCTCTCCCTCTCTCTCTCCCGTTCTCTCCCTCCCTCCCTCCCTCTCCCTATCTCTATCATCTCTCTCACTAATTGAATGTTATATTTCCATGTTGGTCCTACCAACACAACTAGAAGTTTACATCTCAGGAGCCTTGGTGGTACAGTGGTTGGAATGCAGTACTGCAGTACAGCAGTACTTATGCTGTCTTCCAGTTCAAATCCCACCAGGCTCAAGGTTGACTC
Source organism: Myanophis thanlyinensis (assembly GCA_017656035.1). Classification (NCBI taxonomy): domain Eukaryota; kingdom Metazoa; phylum Chordata; class Lepidosauria; order Squamata; family Homalopsidae; genus Myanophis; species Myanophis thanlyinensis. The sequence continues at coordinate 1,036 of JAEANM010025910.1, forward strand.
AGCCTTCCAGCCTTCAGAGCTGGGTAAGATGAGGACCCAGATTGTTGGGAGCAATATGCTGACTCTGTAAACCACTTAGAGAGAGCTTGAAAGCACTATAAAGTGGTATATAAATCTAAGTGCTATTGCTATTATTCAAGACTGGCCGGAGTTTCAGATTCTGTATGAAACAGGCAGCTTTAAGTCTCTTGACAAGGTGTGAATGGTTGCCAAACTAACACAAACATTGGCCCAAAATGTCACTGTTCCAAAACTGGGGATATGATGCAAGGCAGTTGTTGCCTTTTTCTATGCAGCTTGCCCATATCTTTGGGCACTGTATCTCACTGTAACATCCTTCTTCTGCAGCCTCTCTTAATTAATTAACACACATGGAGTATTGCCAGCAAACCACAATCCTAACACAACGTATTATTGCCAGTGATGATGGGGATCCTTTCTTCAAGGGAAGCTTGCCAGTCAGCTATGCCAGTTATCCTGGCATCCCGGAAAATCTGGGGATCAGACAGCAAAACTACACTAACTACACTATCACATAATGGCAAGTCAATTGTCTTTCCTCTAAGCTTGCCCAGAAGAAGCTATGTTTTAACAGTTGTATGCCCTACCCAGTCTGGCACTCCACTAAAAGCTTTCTTAAGAGTGACCAATTAGCAAAGCCAATCCTTCTGACATCACCAAAAAAAAACAAAACAGTGATCAGACATTGCAAAGCAAAAGTTGTGCATCCAGAAAAACTGTTACATTGCTATTCTGTCAACCTTGGTATTTGCTGATACCAGGACTGGAAATATGTTGTTTTATGAATTTGTTTCTAATTAGGCATAGGATATGAGATGAAGACATAAAGGCTCGTTGTTTGTAGTCCTAGAGGAAGTGAAGAGTCACTAAATTTGTTTGTACTTATTGTGATGAAGGTTAGAAGTCATGTATATGTATTCTCTTTATTATATTTCTATTTTTCTCTTGTCGCCTTTTATTTTTCTCTTTAATGCTTAATAAAAAAAAACTATATATACAGAAAAGTTATTAGAAAGTTAAGAGTTTCTCTTTCATATAATTTCATATAATATAAGTGTATATCTTTATTGTGGAGTTTATACTCTGCATTGATTCAACCAACTTATCCAGGGATCCTTTGCTAGATAATTTGGAGGCCATTGTACTGTTCTTTTCTCATTCTTGCTTTCTCTCCTTAAAAAAGGTTTGGGGGGGTAGGACTATAACCCAAAAACTATCGTGCTAAAACTCTGAAGGTTTCCAAATGAAATATGCCAGACTTTGAAGATCCTTGCTATTTCATTCCATTCAAATAAAAGGTGAAACCATTTTGACCTATGGGTTAATCCTTTTTCCAATCAAATCTCGAATCTTGGAACATCTTGATTCAATTTGAGTTGGCATCAAATCTTGAATCAAAGCTTGAATTGAGTCATATGCCTTCTTCCTTGGTTCATGAATCCCCAATAGGAATGAAATCCAGGCGAACAGTTAGTCTGCCCCTGACAAAACAAATTCCCCCCCACAAATAATATATATGATTTATACATTTTTCTTTGGTATACATAAAACTCGATATTCACATTGACAATGCATTGACTGGGTACAATCGATTGTGAATAATAATGACAAAAAAAAATCAGTAGTTACATTTTAGTTGAACAATATATAACTTATGTGTTCATTTAATAGGAATATCTCTCCTCTCTTTCACCCCACCCCACTCCATTCCACTTCCCTCTCTTCATTCTCCTCTCCACTTCCCTCCCCTCCATTTCCCTCTCCCGCCCTTTCTCCTTTTCCTTCTCCTTCTCCTCTCCTCTCCTCTCCTCTGCTCTCCTCTCCTCCACCCCACTCCACCCCACTTCTCTCTCTCCTTCCCTCTTTCCTGTGGCTGCATCTTAAAGAAACACTTGTAATTCCTGAATTATGAAATCTTATTTCCTGGCTAGCCAGAGATTTGTAAATATCTCAGCTTCCATTCGGAAGTTCAAGGTGGTGTGAATAGAACTCCCTCTTCCAAGTTCTTTCCCAGCACCTTAACTGCTACACCATATTGGTTCTCATACCTGTGGGCTAAAATCCAAAACTTCTTAACCAACAACCTTCAGACAAAGTATAACTTTCAGTTTAATTCTTTCCTTGTCAGCTATCTAATCCTGAAATAGCATTTTTAGATCTCTTTTCAAAGAGTTAATATATTGCAAATTATTATTTTTTTTAAAAAAGTGGTGGGGAGAAATGCCCACTTACTTTCAAATTATAGAGAACTCTATTGTCTCTATGGGCTGTATTTGCACTTTAAAATATTCGCTCCCCCTCAACCCCACTCCTGGTAACAATGGTGCAGGTGCATTGCCCTTCAGTGTACAATGTATTTATCCTGGAGGCAGGAAGTTCGTTTCACACCTGTTTCTTCTTTCTGTTTGCTCTTGGCCTGGCTAATTTGCTGAATGTCATGATTGGTACAGCTGAGGCTGTCAAAGAGAATTACCACTTTGCAATGTGATGGTCTAATTCTGGCAGTTCAGATCTTACAATGATTTGCTTTTTTGTTCATCCTTTTTGGTAACAGTTCTTTGTTATGGGTAAACAATACAGAACATAAACTACGAGTAGTAGCAAAGCAAGGGGGGAAAATAAGAACAATCTGCTTTATCAAACAAATGGTGTTTTGCAAAAGATGCTAGAAAAGATCATAGAATCTGTTCGGCTGATAAGATGATTGCTAAAGGGGGGGAATGAAGAAGCAATTTGCCCCTGGAAAATTAAGTCTAATGTTTATAACATAACTGAAATTAAGTTTTTTTTTTTTTTTTTAAAAAACCCTCTGAAGTAAGAAGAAATTTGGAATTCCAGACAAGATACCTGTAACTAGTATATGGGTTTTCCAAAAACAGCTACAAGCATGCAATTTTCCCAACTGGATATAAATTAATTAAGTGATGAGAAAGCTATCAGGTTATAAATGGTATGAAGATAGTTTTGCTTTAATTTAGTATACTTCAAGCTGACCTAAATTAACACATTTCAATTTGACCATTTAAATGTTGTACATGCAAAGAAGATAACATCAAACTGATTTCAAATGTCAAAACTTTCATTGTGGAATATGGGTGACAGGTTGATAATGTCTCCCCTTACTTCTCTTAAAGAACTTGGTTGCCAGATTCTTTTAAACAAATCCACAGTTTGCATAACAATGCTGATGTGATGAAATTGATTTATTTTTTATTAAAGAGAAGACAATTTGCTGAGACCTTATTTTGAATAGCATCAAGTAAAATCTGAATTTTAAGATAATTGTAAGTGATGAAAATCCCCCTCAATTTTGATCTCATTGTAAGATGTTTGCTATAAAAACTGTTTCAGTATACAAATTAGAAAAGGCCAAAGACCATTGTAAAAGATTTTTTGTGAAATGTAAGAGATTTATTCACATTAATAGTCTGGAACCAAAACCACCTTTTGTGAAATAATGAGCGAAAGGCAGTTAAATATTATTGTGTGATGGAAACACAATTAACTGATAGCAAGTTATTAAAGTCATTAAGGATTAAGCTAATTGTTGTGCACTTATCTATTACTGCAGTGAATAACACAATGATTTGTCTAATAGAATATGGTTATTTTTTAAAATATTCAACATTGTTGAGAATGAACAAATATGAATCCCAAAAATTCACTTCTTTCTCCTAATCAAAGGAGATGGAGTTTTTGACAGTTTTAGCAAATCAAGGAGATAGCATTAAATTTATGTGCCCATTGCCTAATAACAAAGCACTGAACTAAAAAACATGGCTTCAAAAAAACCCAAAAAACGTTATTACACATGATACAATTCTTTTACTCCATCTCAGAAACCAATTTAAGACATACATCAGATCAGCATGATTTAAACACATATATGATTCACACCAGATTATTTTGAGATTCAAAATGTCTGTGTGCATATGAGAAAGACTTCGAGAGCTCTTTAAAAAGACTATCAAGGTTGAGGTGGTCACCCACAAAACATCCATCGACATGAGATTTGTTCACCACCCCATCTGTTCACCTGTAGCAGTTCAAAAGCATACAAATGAGAGTAGATAAATAGGTACCACTTAGGTGGGAAAGTAACAGCATTCCATATGCCTAGGCATATACACATGCTGGCCATATGACCATGGAAAGGTTCTTTAGACAACATTAGCTCCCTTGACTAAGAAATGTAAATGAACACTGCCCCCAAGAGTCAGATACCACTGGACAGGAGAAATCTTTGCCTTCACCCTCTAATTCTACTGGATGTTTTTCATGCTCCCAGTGTTGTGGCCTAACAGTGGCCTGCTGAGCTGTTGGTGGAATCTGACAGTGATGAACACAATGGGACTGCCCTGGAGGCTGAGGAAGACTCTGGGGGGATGTGTTCAGAGTCAGAGCAGGGACTAGAGAGGCCTGTTGGCCACCAGGTGGCATCTGTCAGGGAGCAGTGAGGAAGAACAGAGGGAGGCTATCCCTGATGTGCATATGCATAGGGTTGTGAGGAGGAGAGAGCAGCTTCGGAAGCAGAGATGAAAATAAGGGGTTAATGATTGGCCCCTCCCAGAGAGCTTATAGGTGGGGCGACGGGAGAGGAATGTTGCAGGAAGCAACAGTTTATTAACTTAGCTGCATGGAAGGCTTTCGGACAATCTGTAAGTTGCTATCAAACTTTGGTGTTAATTAAGATAGCATTCTGGGCTCTCAGCCAGGGGGTTGCTTATCTCCACATTAGTTGTAGTATACAGCCAGGTATGCCTTCGGGTGTTGGAAGACCTGAACCAGAACATCTAGTTTACCACTGCCTTTGTGGAAGGAGCGCAAGCCTCTAACTTCCAACAATGCACTGAGGTGCAACCATCTACCATTTCTACTTGTGAAGACTGTCTATGAGCCCATTCTGGTAAACAAAGGTAGAGAAGGTGGTTTTCTTCACAATCTTCCAACTGTCCATATAGCTATTATTTATTATTGCTATTGATCTTTGAGAGAGAGAGAGAGAGAGGAACATTGACCTAGTGAATACCAGAGGAGGTGTTCATTTAGGCACACTGATGTTTAAGGTTAACTGAATTTCCTTATCCATCTATGGTTGCTAGATATCAAAAACAATTTGATGGCACATAATCACTGAATCTACAAGAGAACCATGACCAGTTTATCCTACTCTTTTTTTAACCTTTAGAATTAGAATAGTTCTGGGTATGTCTAGTACTTGAGGGTGGGACAAGAAGCAATGGGTGGAAACCAATCAAGGAGAGAACCAACCTTAAAGTAAGGAGAAATCTCCTGACAGAACAATAAATCAGTGAAACAACTTGCCTCCAAAAGTTGTGGGTGCTCCAACACTGGAGATTTTAAAGAAGAGATTGGACAACCTTTTGACTGAAATGCTGTAGGGTCTCCTTGCTTGACCAAGGGGGTTGGACTAGATGACCTTCAAGGTTCCTTCCAACTCTGTTACTCTGAAATGGATGTAAGTTTAAATGACTTTGATTGTCAGTGAAACTCTTATCAGAGCCAACAAATTCCTATATAAGCAGGCCTGGCTTTTAAAAGTTTGAGTATCATGCAGTCAGCCATGATTTTGGTGCTGGATTGAGGTTTCCATTTCTTTTTTTTTTCTCCTCTGATTTTTAAATAGGCTTTTAGCTTTTAACATAGATGTCCTAAGTTGTAGAGGACACAGAGAATAGCCTTGAAAGACAGGATGAAGAGCCACTACCAAGACAATAATCAGACCAGTGCAGTTTGAGTTCATTCCAAGAAACTAATTTGAGAAAAGGCCTTAAAAAGGCCATCTCCTAATTCACACAAAGACAAAATGAGGAAGGTGGGAAGCACATTTAGGCTTGTGGAATTTTGGTACTATTCTATTAAAATGGTGGGGGTGGTTTTTTTTTTTTTTTTACTCTGGTCTGCCCTATGGGGCTGACATCAATCAGTCCAAAATGGTGATATCACATTAGGATATCATTGAATGGGTAATTGAATCAGAGCAGGATTTCAATTTGGATAAAAAAAAGAGAGAATTTTTATTTTTACTTTAAAAAAAATGCACTGAACCAGGTTTTGCAGAGAATTTGAATTTAACAATAAAATGTGGGAGAAAGAAAATCTCTTTTATTTACCTTAGCCATTCATTCAGTACTGTAACACAGATCCAAACTTCAATGCAAGTAACAGGTCCACAAAGAATGTCAGCTTTTGATTGCATGCAATTTCAACCGCCTTCTCCTTTTTTTATTTTCTGTCTTTACATTCATCCATACCATCACCTTGTGTGCTGTTGGTTACTATTCTGCCACTACCTCAATGTGGGCCATTGCAGGTTGTGCAGGAGCCAATGCCATAGAATGCAGAGAATGCATTATACTAATGCATTTCATTGATGCAGAGGAGAAACTCTTTTTGAAACCAAGATGAAGTGTGTGTGTGTGCACGTTTTAAAAGACAGATGTTCATGATAAAGATATATTCCATTCTTTAGTGAGAATTCAAGAGTCTGGTGATTTTTCTCAATTCAAAAATTCAGTGAAAAGCATTAATACAGAAGAGCATTTATACATACAATACAGAAGAGCTGTATGTAAAGAAAGCCATTACGGTCCTATCCCTCTAAAATGATGAAATTGTGTATTGAGCAAGATAATCTAAGAGAAGACAGGTGGTGTAAAACCATGGCAACAAGAGGAGTGGGCAGTAAGAAATAGATCTCTCCATATTTATCATTTGATCCTTTTTCATTAAATGCAAAGTAATCTTTTAATAAAGCAATAATCATGATAAATCCACTCTTCCTTGCCTGTTTCATGCTGCCATACATACTAAAGGTACAGCAAACAATATGGGGAAAATAATGCAGGAAGAAGAGTTATCCCTTCTAAGGATCTATATGTATAGACAGGATAATGTTTTTACAATAATAAATTAAAAGTTCTGACAAAAAGTGACTATTTGTGGCTCAGGAATGAACTGTGGGATCCTTGAAGCTCTCTAAGCTTGGTGGGCTTCTTGCAGATATTTCAGTACCAAACTAGGTAACATCATCAGTTCTAGAAGGGAGTGGAGTTTACTCTCATTTTCATATACTAGTGACTTCTCCTGTCAGTGTTGATGAGAGTATTCTTGGTGGTTCCTTGATTGCACTGTTGTTTACTGCTTGATTGTTTGTCTACATTGGTAGTTTCTTGATTTGGGTATTGGTTACTTCTTGATTGTTGCTCTAATGTTAATCTTGATGTTAAATCCTTCTGATCATGCTGTTGTTTTGACCATTTTGTTTCTTTTTTTTTGGCTTTTTTATTGTCTCTTTTGAAAGGTATGTAGATGTTGTTTATGATTATGTGCCTGTTGATGGCCAATTTGTCTGAGTGCCAGACTTTCAGGAATTCTCTAGTGTTTTTGGAGTTGACTTGGTCTAGGATGCTCACTGTTTTCCATCCGAAACTGTGATTAACTATATCCATGTGTGGTGAAATTAGGAAGTTTTCATTATGTCTTCTGTTAGCTGATGTTCAGGGATGTGCTTTTCCAGTCTTGAAAATTTACAGATGTGGCTGCATACTTAATGTTTCACACTTGAGTCTTATGGGGACTGTGTTTTATTTTATTGATATATTATGTGTCATCAAGTTACTATTGACTCTTAGCAATCACATAAATAGATTTTCTTCATGACAATATGCCCCTAACATGGAGGACAGTGTTTTGGGTAGTCCAATGGTGTACTTATCACTACTATAACTAAATTGTCTTATTTGAGCTTTTAGAAATTCAACATCTAATAATTCAAAGAAGAAACCTCTTGCTAATGTTACAAATGTCTCTGGCTCTGATTTTGCTTCAATAGTAACCATGGCTAACCATTACTCTACAATGCAAAAAGAGGACAAAGAGGATGTCCTAAGTGAAAATGCCCTACAGCCATTCATTTAGTGACTGTTAGAAATTACAACAGCACTGAAAAAAGTGACTCATGACCCATCCTTGCACTTATGACTATTGCAGCATCCCCATGGTCAAATGATCAAAATCTGGGCACTTGGAAACCAACATGGATTTCTAGCAATAGCATTTAGATTTATATACTGCATTACAGTGCTTTAAAGCCCTCTTTAAGTGGTTTACAGAGTCAGCATATTGCCCCCCCCCCAACAATCTGGGTCCTCATTTTACCCACTTCCAAAGGATGGAAAGCTGATGCAACCTTGATCCGATGAGAATTGAACTGCTGGCAGGCAGCAAAATGAGCCTGCAATACTGCATTCTAACCACTGCACCACCATGGCTCATTTATAATAGTTGCAGCATCCCAGGGTCCTGGGATTGCCAATTGCAACTTTCCAGGCTAGTTTCTGATGAGCAAATTCAGTGGGAAAGCCAGATTCATTTAATAACCATGTGGTTCAGTTAATTGCAGTGATTTGCTCAACAACTGTGACCAAAAAGGCTGTAAAATCAGGTACAATTCATTTAACAATCACCTTGTTTAGCAGTGGAAATTCTGGTTCCAATTGTGGTCATAAACCAAGGACTACTGATATGAGGTCTAACATGAAGAATGTTTGGACTCCATTAAGATCCAAGATGAGATAGGTTTGGTCTAGTGGTTAAGGCATCAGGCTACAAGCCAAGAGACTATGGGTTCTAGTCCCACCTCAGGTAAAAGCCAGCTGGGTGACCTTGGGATACTCATACTCTCTCGGCCATAGGAAGGAAGCAAGGGCAAAGCACTTCTGAAAAACCTTGCCAACAAAGCTGCAGGGACTTCTCTGCGAATCAGGCACAGTGAACAAGAAACATTCCCAAATCCTGAGATAATATAATGTACTATAGGTGCAACATGACCTTTTCTTTTTCTGAATAGTCACCTATCAACCCATAATCTAATCATCCAGACTGTGTTTATGGACTAGCCATGGGTTGAGCCTTCTATATCCTCAGTGATGTCTAGCTTTTCCAGGCAATTTAATTCTCCTATTATCTTATGCACACAGACTTGGATGCATCAAAGTGGCAAGATAACAGACTTTATTGATGTATTTATGCAGAATTAACTTGTTAAGTCTTATGCTTCCCAATATTACAGAATGTAGAAGCGATCTTGCAGAAGCTAGCCAGATTATTTATAATGCCAACACTGCATTAGACTTGAATAGAAATGCAGAAAACTATCAGTGAAAACCAGGAACCATCCCACAGTTGCAACCATGCCATAAATTGTCTGCTACTGTCTGGTACTTAGACACCGTGTATGCCTAAATCTTATGAACAGAATGAAGGAATGAAAGTTTGTTAGAATATCAGAGATTTTCTTATCTATTAATATTTATGTATTGTAACTCTGCTGGCCGTGATAGTCTAACTTTAGCTATGACCCTAGTAATGAATTCTCTAATACAAATCACTTCTTTAATGGTGAAAACCTAAAGGCATAAATGTGTATCTTCATTCCATTGATAATTCATCCAGTTTATGGCAGTGGACATCTGATATTATATTGGGCCATCCTCTGGTTAAAGTCCAATTGATATTACTGTGCCAATTATAATTTGTACTTTGGATTAAAGTAGCCATTCTGAGAATGAAGGTGAATTGCAATCTTCACACTATTGCAAAATGGTTTGTACTTCACTTGCAAAAAGTAATTATTTTGGGTGCTCAGGTAGGCTTGTGCGATAATGGTTCTCCACAACAAAATAAGATTATTTGACTATAACTTGTTGCTTGTATCCTTACAATTTATACTGATTATTGTTTCCTAGTATGATTTGATTGCTTATTTGT
>JAEANM010025911.1:0-10848 GCA_017656035.1 Myanophis thanlyinensis
GCGTAAGCATTTCACTGCATATCGTACCCATGTATGATTGTGTATGTGACCAATAAAATTTGAAATTGAAATTGAACAGATTACAGAAGTTTCTTGTGGGGAAACTTAAAAAATAGCAGTATTTTTCACTTTTGTATGACTGTTTAATGTGCCCATAATTAAGAATGACGCCTCCCCAAAATGTTGAAATTGCTATTTAAAAAAAAATCAATTATTACAAATGCACTACAAACATAAACATATTTATGCTGATATCCTGCTCTTCCTTAGTCGGCTCCTCTCACTTAATCATTCGTCAGCTTTCTATCAACGGTACTGCCAAAGTACTGTAATATGAGGTATCATTTAGCCAACAGGCAAGTCTTTGTATGTATGTATTTTGTATTTATGTATGTATATATTTAAGGAAAATAATAATGGACAAGAATCCTAACAAGATTATAAGTGACAATGGTCACCCTGAAGTGCAAACAACATAGCAATGAGGTTGAGATTCAGAAGGGCTACAAAATGCAAGCAATTATAAAAACTGTCTATGATCATAGTAATATAATTTAACACTGAACACTGACTTCTCAATTGTGATAAATCAGCCACATAAATAATGATGTCAGAGCTCAAAAAATATGCCAACATTAAGAACTTTTTTCCTGATCTGTATCTTGTTTGGATTCATCTTAGAAGAGATTGTTTTTGCAGGCATGTTTATGTGCTTATAAAAAGCATGGGTTTTATAGAAATTAACTATAGGGAAAAGATAGACAAGGAAGAAAAACTCAAAACAAATAGCCAAAAGGGTGAAATAGAGAGAAATACAGAGTTAAAAAACGGAATTTGAAAATTTAATGAAAAAGCAAACAAATAAAGATGTAATGCAGATAAGGGATGATGGATAAAAAGACATATATAAAGCCAAGGCAGTAGTGGCATAACTATAGATAGGAATATGTAAGGAAATTAGAAACAGGGAGATCAATAAAACACACAATTTGATTTAAGTTTGGATCTAAAGAAGGGAAAATAGAATTAGACTTGGGTAAGAATATATAGCTTATATCAATATGTATTTTTTTCCTGTTGGAAATATATAAGCAGTATGGGGGAATAGATATTATACTTGAATAATTAATAGATGGATGATTTTAATACAATATGTGTAATTGTACAGATGGTTAAATATGTTTAATATGATCAAAATATGAATGAAAATAGAAAATAAGATATATAGAAAATCAGGATGGGAATTAAAAAGACATGATGAAATATTGAAAGTGAAGATTGAAGAGTATAATTAATAAATAAGAATGTTATTATTGGAAATGTATAAGATTATGAATTGTAAAATGATCAACACTAAAAGTTTGTATTAAAAGGGTTAACACCCAGTACCACACTGTTCACAAAATGATATATTTGTAATGCATAAAAAAAGTGAGCAAAATTAAGCAAACCACAAACGAACAGGAAATCTTACTCTTGCTAAGTGAAATAAAAATGAAAAAGGACAGGTGGCTTAAGTGCTAAAACTGCTAGAGAGGGTTATGTGTCTTAGAGAATCAATGTGTTACAATATCAGCTAGTAGCAGCATCGGTTTTATTCATTCTTTGTCATCCAAAGAAATGTCTTCCAGGCTGCATAAAGGAAAAACAGTGATTAGAAAGAGACAGGTGAAACGAAAAGACCCTAAATTAATTTAAATAAGTATTGTAGCATAGTACATGTTAGTCTAGCACCATGATGGTGAACCTATGGCACGGGTGCCACAGGTGGCATGCAGAGCCATCTTGCTGGGCACACAAGCTTTTTGGCCAACTTACCTCCAGCTGAGCATGCACTTGAGATTGAGCATGCATGCATGTGCGATTGCAGAGACCCAGCTGATCTTTGGGCCTCCAGTGTGCATGCACACGATTGCAGCAGGAAATCCAGCTGGTTTTCGGAGCTCTCCTGCACATGCACACGCGATTGCTCATGTGTGCGTGTGTGTGCATTGCACATGCAAAATCTGCATGCATGCACAGATGGTGCAGTAGCACATGCAGCACACATGGAGGAGCTGCACAGATGTGCAGATGGCACGTGCAAAGCACGTAAATTTCGGCACTCAGTAAGTAAAAGGTTCGCCACCACTGGTCTAGCATATGCATCTTTTGGGAGAAAATATGCATCCTTTGTGGGGGGAAATCCACTTATAGCCTAGTGCAGGGGTGCCCACAGTTTTTGGGTTTGTGAGCTACTTCTGCTGTACTGGTAGCAGTGACAGCATTTGGCCCCGCCCACTGGGTCAGGAAAGGGTGTCCGGGGCTTCCTTTCTTCATGTGGCTCATGTTAGTTTTAAAAAGTTTTCCTGCCTTTTGCTATGCTTTGGAAGCGGGATTGCTCCTGGGCAAGCAGCTGGAAGAAGAGAAGTCACCACCGTGGTTCGTGTTTGTTTTAAAAAGTTTTCCTTTCCATGAGCTGCAGCAGTGGCTTCTTTTCTTCCAGCTGCTTGCCCAAGAGCAACCCTGCTTCCAAAGCGCAGCAAAAGGCTGGAAAACTTTTTAAAATGAACACAAGCCGCAGAGGAGGCTTCCTTTCTTCACATGATCTACCCACATGATCTTTGCGATCAACCTATTGGCCACCCCCGACCTAGTGCAAATATCAATAAATACTTTTCTAGGAAAAGTAAACTATCACACTTTATTATTCACAGTGTAGTCAACAAATCCTTCCATGCACTGAGTCAGGACAGGACAAACCCTTCCCTTCCACTATTAAAGTGAATAGCTAACATACAATCCCAAATTACAGTAGTGGGGCAGAAAAGTTCCTATAGATCACAAAATCCAAGCCTCAAAAAAAAGCTGAGTTTTGAGACCAAGGAGAGAAAGAAAACTGGGGTTGTTAAGGAAAGCAAATCACCTAGGAAAAGAAGGAGGAAAGTCACCAGAGACAGAAAAATGGAGACTGACAGAAAATTTGAGCAAGATGAAGACTAGAAACAATATGATGGTGGAGAGCTAGTTTCCAAGAGAAGCAGATGCTTTGACAGAAGGAACTGTGGTACCAATAATATTGAATATTTCTAGGACTGAAGGATGAAGGAGCATGTCACTTGGATCCAAGAACAACTTCAGGCAGCAAAAAGTAAACCCTGTTCTAGGCAGGGATAAGGTAGAGAATAAAGTAAGGTAAAATAAGATAGACAAAGTAAAGTTGGATTTGATGGGAAGAGCAAAGCAGGGTATCTCTGGGCTGGAGATCAGAGATTATACCCCGTGTGACCCAGAAATCTCTAGGGAAAAATATAACCATATCCTCAATCTGTATTTTCCTTCCTTCTTTTCTCCTTACCTTCAAAATTTAATTCTTGAACATTATTGCATTATTCCTGGAACGCTAACAGAATAACAGAGGTGGAAAGTGGTTTTCTATCCAACCCCTTCCTCAGGCCAGAAGCCCTATACCAGACAAATGGTTGTCCAATCTCTTTTTAAAAACTTCCACTTTTAGATCATCCACAATTTCTGGAAGCAAGTTGTTCCAATTTTTCTAACTGTCAGGAAATTTCTCTTTAGTTCTAGGTTGGTTCTCTCCTTGATTAGTTTCCATCCATTGCTTCTTGTCCTGCCTTCATACTAGTTATGCATGGTGGACCACTGAAGGAAGGATGCAATATTGGTGAGTAATAAGAGGAGTCATTCACTGCACCTCCCTCCTGTCCACTGTATGGTACAATTTCTCATATGGATAGATACTACCAGTGTCTATTATCTTCTTTTCAACACAGGTAGCGTTTTAAACTTAAGTTTGAAATGAGAATCTACACTGCAAATTATGGCAATGATTCTGACAATATGAAATGAAATGGAGACAAAGAGATTCCTACTCTTATCTTCCATAAGTTGCTATTTCTGCTATTTTTAATTGCACATTAAATTAGGATGCCTCATGCTTAGGGTTATTTCTGTTTCAAGGTCTGTAAATCAATCACCACTATCTTGCTTTCTCAAGGAAATATTTTTGTATTTCAGTTTTCAACATGCTTTGTTCTATTTCTGTTTTGGTTTAAACTAGCACCAACTAGCACCAGTGTTCACAGAAATATTCAACCTCTCCTTACTCCAATCAACAATCCCCACATATTTCAAAGAATCCACCATTGTCCCTTCCTCAAGAAACCACACCCTACCACCATCAATGACTATCATCCCGTAGTCTAACCTCCACAGTGATGAAGTGCTTCAAGTGACTAGTCAAAGATCTCATTACTTCCTCACTACCAGACACACTGGAACCCCCTACAGTTTGCCTATCGCCATAACCACTCAACTGACAACGCCATCTCCCACCTCTTCCACACTTCATTCACTCACCTGGTCACTGGAAAAGAAAACTAAGACAAAATGCTCTTTGTGGACTACAGTTCAGCATTCAACACCATATCCCCTCCACATTCACCAGCAAGCTGAAACACCTGGGTCTCAGCCTACCCCTATGTTGGTGGATCTCCAACTTTCTAATTGGGGGACCACAGGCTATAAGGATGGGTGGGCATGTCTCAACCTCACTCACCCTCAACCCTGGAGCCCCCCAGGGATGCGTTCTAAGCCCCCTGCTATACTCCCTATACAAGTATGACTGCATGGCCACTATATCCATCACTATCATCAAATTTGCTGACGACACCGTCGTGATGGGCCTGATCTCCAACAACAATGAGATGGCCTACGTAGACGAGATTAGGAATCTGGAGAACTGGTGTCAGAAAAACAATCTCCTCCTCAATGTCAGCAAGACAAAGGAACTGATAGTGAACTATAGTAAAGCAGAAAAGAACATACCAGACCCACGTCATCAACAAGAGCCCAGTGGAGAGAGTGGACTGCTTCAAATACCTAGGCGTCCACATCTCACAGAACCTGACATGGACCTGACACATTGACATCATGGTGAGAAAGACCCGGCAGCATCTATACCATCTTAGATGACTAAGAGTCTTCAGACTGCCCCCCAAAATGCTCAGGAACTTCTACACCTGCACAGCAGAAAGCATCCTGACGGGCAACATCATTACCTGGTTTGGAAACAGCACCATGTAGGACAGGCAAGCCCTACAGAGAGTGGTACGCATAGCAGAGTGCATCATCTGCACCAAGCTCCCTGAACTACACTGCATATACGACAAACAATGCTGAACCACAGCCAGGAAGATAACGGGATTTGATTGTCAAAATAGTTGGAAAAAATGCTGTGTAAATACTTCCTAGCCACTTCCACTTACTACAGGTTATCCTTGACTTGCAACAAATCATTTAGTGACCATTCAAAGTTACAATGGCACTGAAAAAAGTGACTTATGACCATTTTTCACAGTTTCAACTTTTGTAGCATGCCAATGATCATGTGATCAAAATCCAGATGCTTGGCAACTGGTTCATAAATTGCTGTGTCCTTAGTCATGTGATCACCTTTTGCAACCTTTTGCAGCCCTGACAAACAAGGTCAATGAGGAAACCAGTTTCACTTAATAACCTGATTACTTATCAACTGCAATGATTCACTTAACAACTGCAACAAAAAGGTCACAAAATGGGACAAAACTCACTTAACAAATGTGTCACTTAACAAAAGAAATGTTGGGCTCAATTGTGGTCATAAGTCAAGGGTTATCTGTAAACGATAACCTGCTTTAGCAAAAGCCTGTAAGAAATCCAGAAATTGATGTAACATGAATATTCATATAAAATAGGTACTGTAGTTTTAAAATGGATTTGAACCAATATTTCTCTTGAAGCAATTCATAGGATTAAAAAGAGTCAAGAGATTAAACACCAGTTATTTCCAAAAGGTATGTTTTGGTATCAAATTTACTTATTATTATTTTTAAAAATTCATAGTACATAGAGACTATGCAACTTTATCGATTGATTGATTGATATATTGTGTTTCAACTATAATGCACTATGATCAAATAGTAAAAAAACCTAAACAGCATCTCCCTTTGAGGCAGCTGCCTGAATCCTGAGACAATTTTGCACTGACTGTAATTTCAGTAAGATCCACTCTCATGGGGAAGAAATATTACTGTAATGAACACAGATACCTCCATATGCCAGAATTTTGCATAAGTGCACACTGAATTCTGTGTCACACTGAATTTAATTATTTGAGCAATTAATAATTTTAAAATGCAAGTATGCAAGGAATACAGATAGTGTTAAATGCCAGGGAAATCAGGAGATCCAAATGGGTTATTACTAGCTTAGGTTCTCTGCAAGAATCTGAACTACTAATGGTTAAAGCAATTTTGTGGTAGATAAGGAATTCACAGTGGGCTGGACTTAGATCTCTTCTGGATGTGAAGGGACTCATGACTGATGATGCATTTGACTCCTCCCTCAGGCTCAGCCTGGTGATCGATTACATCTAGTCCTCAATTTACAACCACAAGTGAACCCAAAATTTCTATTATTAAACAAAAAATTTGTTAAGTGAATTTTGTCCCATTTTATGACCTTTCTTGCCACAGTTATTACGTAAATCACTATAGTTCTTAAATTAACATCACTGTTGTTAAGTGAATCTGGCTTCCCCATTGACTTTGCTTGTCAAAAGGTTACAAAAGGTGATCACATAGATGGGACCAGTTACTGAAGTTGATAGTAAAAAGATTCAGGATTGCTAAAAGGAAGTTTGCTTTTTATTGAATATAGTAACAGTAGTTGTATTTCTAAAATTATGGCCGTGAGATGTGGAGGTGCCACTGTTTTTTTAAATTGTTAAATGTTTGTCTATTATTTAAAATGTTTGTCAAATTCTAGGAAACTTTTGTTAGTGGCTATCGACCTTGTTATGTGTACATTATGTCTAGAGGCAATATGCCAGAGCATCATTACAAGAAGATTGTTACCTCATAGCCTCATATTATTATATTATGTGTGCTCACAAAGCATCTAGCTAGCATCTGGGTGACACAGAGTGGTGGTTAGGGAATTCTGGGAGTTGAAGTCCACACAGCTTAAAGTTGCCAAAGTTAACGAATATTGCTGTACAGTATGCAAACATTCAAACATAAGGGTTTTGTTCTTGGGTTTTTTTTTCAGGTTGGTTCATGTTTGAATAAAATGATATAATGAGTTTGGCTGCTTTCCATCAGAAACATCAAACTGAGGCAAAATACTCTACTTAAGTTTTGCCAGAATAAAAGAAGAGATTTGCATATGCATACAACATCAAATGGATACTAAATACAGGCTGCCTGGGGAATTCTGGGAACTGAAGTCCACATATCTTAAATATTGCCTAGGTTTAGAGAACCAACCCTAGCCCCCCATAATAAATACAGAAATGTAATTCATGTTGCCAAATAATCTATGCTGTTCCACAGTCTACAATGTATGAATCTTATCCACCAACTCCAGGTCATCATTGTCATTCAATAGAGTTTCTGTTGCTAAGCAAGACAGTTGTTAAATCAGTTTTGCCCCATTTTACAACCTTAATGACCTTTCTTGATTCTAAATGAATCACTGCAGCAGTTAAGTTAGTAACAGGGTTGTTAAGTGAATCTGGCTTCCTTACTGACTTTGCTTGTCAGAAGGTCGGAAAAGGTGATCTCATGACCCTGGGACACTGCAACTGTCGTAAATACATTCCAGTTGCCAAGTGTCCAAATTTTGATCACATGACCATGGGAATGTGCTAGGGTCGTTAAGTATGAAAACGTTCATAAGTCACTTTTACCAATGCCATTGTAATTTTGAACGGTCACTAAATGAATGTAAGTCAAGGAGTACTTGTATTCTTTTTGGTCAGGGTCATTCTACCCAAAGTGACTATGGTTGCTCTAGTCCAGGGGTGGGCAATTATGGCTCCTTCATGACTCGGGACTTCAACTCCCAGAATTCCTGAGCCAGCCATGCTGGCTCAGGAATTCTGGGAGTTGAAGTCCCCAAGTCATGAGGAGACATAACTGCCCACCCCTGCTCTAGTCAAAATGTCAAAGAAGAAATGTTGCTTCCAGCCATCACAGCCATCATACTGGTGCTGAATATCCTGTTTGGCCATGTCATAAGTCAGTGCTTACTGAGTCTTGTGAACTCACTTTCTCCATCTTTAGAAAGCATAAAAGAAACATGAAGATGAGCTTCCCTCCCTGATAAACGTGAGAATCTTCAGGAGAGAAACAGTTGGGAGTAGCCAGTATCTGCTGCTAACCACAATAAATCTAGATTTGGGTGGCTGGGATGAAATGTTGCCTCGAGTCAAGGATCTTTCTAATTAGAACAGGATTTTATTTCCAAAAACTGCTTTAATGCTCCAGGCAAGGGTGTTTCCTACTCATAACTATATTTATTTCCAAGGTTTGCTTCAAAGCTGAAATTAAACTCTTTGCCTATTCAAAATACTATTTTATTTTATAAATCTGCCTCAGGCGAGGGTATTTCCTATACAGAATGGTAATTTATTATTATTTCTTTTTAAATTGCCTGAAATAAAGCACTTCCCCTTTTAAAAACAATACTTTACAGTATTTCAAAATGTTATTGCTGCCTATTCAGAAATCCAGGCTAAAGCATCATGAAATTACATTTTCTCTCTTTAAGAAAGAAATTCTTAAAAGGAGATTTAAAAAGCTGTTTGTAACAGGAAACTCATAACTTTTTTTGCAAAATGTACTTCATATATTTTAGTATATTATAATAAATTCATGATGAAAGGGTTATATGTGGAGCATAGAACAAATGCAAAAATTCAGATGAACTTAAAATCGTCCCAGCACTGTAGAATGATTGGTTCCATCCACATAAGAGTGGCTAAATAAATAAATAAATAAATAAACAAACAAACAAACATTTTAACAGTAGGGAATAAATAAACCAGAAGGTGGAATCACTCACTCATTATTTGGAAGCGTTTTAGGGAAAGACTAATCTCACAAGGACAAGGACTGCATTAGCTCAGTTACTAATGTTTTATTTGGATCCAGTGGTACTATTCAGCCCAGTCACACTGGTTCTACCGAACCAACAGTGGTGGTGATTTTTGGCCCCACCCATCCACCTTTCCTTTCCTGTCCTATATCCTCTTTTTTTTTTTTGCTCACTTGCATCGCGCAGAACAGCTGTTTTACGTGCCTCTGCAGCCTTCATACTCACCTGGGCTGCCTCTGGTAAGGAAAAACTTGTATCTTAGAAGCCACGCAGCAGCTGCGCATACTGAACCAGTAATAAAACTGGTTGCATTCCACCACTGTTTGGATCCATCCCTTGAGGGCTTGAGATGAAGGCAGAATGCATGCTGGGGAGGGAAGGAAAGACAATAAATAAAAATTAACTGACTTCATAAAAAGTTGGTACATACCTGATGGTCAAATAGAGCCTCGTTGTTTCTTCTTCCAGTTCTTTAACAAAAATTTTAAGTCATCATGCTTTAAAATATAGGATTGTTTTCGTATAGGGGACATATAAGGGCTGCATAAGTTTGGAATCCTGTAGTGAGATATCAATATGATGTCATGAACCAGCTTTGGCATACTGAGATCTAAGATTTTAGGTACTGAGAGAAATAGAAATACATTCCTCTGATGATATAAAGCCCCTTGAATAACCAGATTAGACGAAATAATCAATTTCATTCTAGGAATTTCTAGGAATTTAGGTAAAGCTCTGTCTTCCAACTTCCCCACAATTTTTTTCCTATAAGATCGGCTGGGGTTGGAATGAAGGAATGACTCAAAGTCATCTAGCAAGTTTCCATGGTAGAGACATGGGCAATTGCCTGGGAAGGCAAAGGAGACAAGTGTTGATATATTCAGGATGGTGTCATGCAAAATTGTAATATATTATATCAGACATTGCAGACCAGGTATAAATGGCAGTGTTTCTTGATCAAAACACAATCTGCATATGGTCATTTTGGTGTAAAATATCTAGCGGTAGACCTGATCTTATATCTTGCCAGTCTGGGTAAAACATCTTAAATGTTATATTACACTGGCTGTTGGCCTAAAACCTAATATAAGCAAGGAGCTTGATATCTTGAAATATTTATTAATAAGTGTATTTTTAAAGTTTTAGGATGTTCAATCCTGAACCAAAATGTTTATTAAAATGGCATCAGGAATTCTTTCCATGAGATGGCATTACAAAATTGACACAGCTCACATTACAAAATTGACACAGCTTACTCTTAAAGCAGGAATAGAGAATGTTTGACTCTGGCAAAGAGGTTGAAATGGGAGAGATAATCCTTCCAATTTTCTATCCACTCACCTATCCACTCCAATAGCAATGTAGATAAACCTGCATAGTGCAGGTTCTTGCTTTTATTTTTCTATGATGTGACTATTCATGAAACTATATTTGAATATGTATTTATACTATGATATACTGACCCTTCATTTTCTAACAGGTATGGCCTTACAATCTATCAAAAGGGTCAAAAATAGCCCTGGGACTACAGAACACTTATCTGTGCTTTATATGAATCATCCAGAGTTTTAAACATTTGATTCTGAATTCAGGATTCAGATTTCTTTTTAAGGGCAGCTCACATATAAAGTAATATTCAGTGTAGATATTACAGCATAGGAATCAGTCTAGCCAGTCTATCTCTCTTTATCCAGGAAATCTGATTAACTACTAGATAAAGCAAATCAAAGCTGCTCTGAGTCATTGAATCCAATGTTAGATTTTTATAGCATGCCCGGGCTGTAGCCTTGTTCCTTCACGAAGAATGCAAAACCAACCAAATAGTATATAAAAAAACATATCAAAATAGATAATTTTTTCTCAGATTCCAAAATGTCATAGAAGAAAAAGAGGAAGATCTAGGTAATAAAATGGCAGGATTGATTGCTG
>JAEANM010025912.1:0-10848 GCA_017656035.1 Myanophis thanlyinensis
CTTTGGTTGGATGGATAATATTAGTATCCAAATATAATAAAATTAATTAATCTCTAGAAACAATTAGGACACTTAGAAAGTTATAGCATGTATGGCTAATAAAAAAGATTTAACTCATTTTTCCATGCCAAATTTATGGGGAAATTGGGAGAAGGAGGGTGATATGGAAAAATTGGATGGAAGTGGAAACACCTGAGATGCTAGAAAATTCTTAAATTCTTTTAAACTAAAAATTATATTACTTTTTATAATAAATCAATACAATATGCAGATGTTAAGAAATGAATGGAAAAAAAGAACTAAAGGCTCCTATATCATCCAGACAATAGGAAAACATCTTAAATGCAATAGCAAGGGTGTCAATGGATCTGAAATTGCAAGTGATACAACAATGTAAAAATATTTAGTATTCTATTATGTTTGTATTAGAAAGAGGCTGTCAAAAACAGCATTTTGTTAGAGATGTGATAAGGATAATACTTTTTTAAAACATATATTTCTACAATATCCTATACTTACCAAGATTTGGGAAAAAGTAATGGATCATATAAATATGACTGTGTGTCAGAAGCTAAAATTTTCAGAGGATACTGTTCTTCTGAATTATATACCTAGTACATGGAATTGACAACTGGATAACATAAATGGATTCTTTATAGCCTTATTATGGTAAAAGTTATTGTAGCACTGGAAAGATAAATGTATGGTTGCATTTATTCAATGGATTGAAAACTTGATTGCATTTGCTAATTATGAACAGATTACCCACAGATGTAGACTTTGTATAGACAAGAATAATGAAATAGGGGACTCATTTATACAGACTACAGTAACTTAAAAAAGATTTCTTGTAATGTTTGAATGTGTGGCATGGATGAAATCTGTGTAATTACATTCTTCAAAGTGCTGCTATTACATTACTGCAGATTACACGATTCTATAATATAAGTATTAACATTAGATGCTGCAAAATCCTTAACTGATACGCTAAACATAATTCCCATTTATATTTTCTAGCATTATATACATGTAGGATAGTGGAAATGCTAGAAAAAAGAACAGAAAAAAGGAGTATAGTTCTAAACATGCAAACATGACCAGTGAACAAATTAATTCTAAAATCATCCAGAATAATCACAGAGCAATCAAGTCCTGCAGCACGATATTTTGTACTTACCACTGATATTTTGTTGGAAGAATGGCACCTGCATTTCCTTACATGCTATTCAATATTAACAGCTATTGTAAAAAATAAGATTCTAAGGCTAAAAATCCTACATATTGCAAAAGTATCCAAATTGATGTAGGAAAACTGAATTTCCCCTTCTGAAACTAAATATGAACTCCCACCTGATGCAAAGAAATAAAATATCAGATTTTTCCTTAATGCTGAAAAGGACTTTTGGGAAAGAAATGGTGAACTAAACATAGCACCACTACAAGTGGAGCCAACAACTACAGCAGAATGAAGAGAAGGGTGAGTAGACTATTTCCTTTCTAAACAAGGAGAGGATTTGACATTGTCCATAAATTCCACAGAGTTGCTCCTAGCAAGGAAGCCACAATAGCAGCTTCCGGCAGGATTGTACTAGGAGATAAAGCTCAAACTATGATTGATACCTTCAAAAGGACACTGGGTTTGCATGCTTCCTTTTTGAATAATTTTTAAAAATTGCTTGATAACTGTTTCTCAGCTATTAGGAACCTTTGGATTGGTAAATTTCACAGTACTGGGTGAGTTTTCTTTAACCCATAGCAAAATAAGTTTGAAATACAGGTTTAAGGACTTAAACGTTTTTCTTTTGGAATAAACAGCAAAAGAATGATTAGAACTTTATTTTGGAAAGATACAAATAGACTAAGGGTCTAGATGCACATGAAATAAGATTTTGGGATTAATTATAAGAATCGTTCCTATGAGAAAGTGCTTTTGTTTTGAATTCTCTTTAAAAAATGATAGAATAAAAGTTTGAAGATTAGAAAATAGAAAGAATCAGTAGGAATTAAAGATTACTTAAAGATTACTTACACTGGATATACAAATGAAACCAGCTTATGTTTTAATAATCAAAAGAATATACAAATTTTAAAAAAACCCAAAAGAGTGACATTAATAACTTTCTATTTACAAAGAGTTATGTTAAAGCTCTGAAGAATTTTGTGAGACAGTAAAAAGAAAAAATGAAAAGAAATCAAGAATTAAGATATTATTTGAAGGGACTAAAAATCAAGATTATTAGAAGTAAAAAATAAAAAGAAGAAATATAAAGTTGGTACATTTAATCAAAATTAAAATAAATATGTGGCTATCTCCCTTTAATGATTTTTTGTTGATCAGAACTGAATGACAGATCTTAAGGATTTGTTTGCAGACAAAGATGAGATATGGAAAGAAGAGATCATTTGTATTTTAAGAGGTGATATGTTACTAAAATAGTTTATACTTGTGATGAAAGGGGAAGTCATTTCTTAGTATATATTTTTCTTTTTCTTTACTATATTCTTATTTTTATTTTTCTATTTCTTCTGCATTTTTATTATTTTAATCTGTATTAGTTTTATTTTTTAGAATGTAATATTAATGCTATTTTTAAAATCCTTAATGCTGAAAATATTTTTTTAAAAAAGGTATACCAAGATGGCTGTAAAATAGCCGACAGAAAAATTATATGACTTAGTGGTATAATGGCTCTCTGTAATGCCTGACCTCAAAGACAATCTTTAAAAAGGCTGGAAAACAAACACTGTTCCATTTTGATCTTTTATCCCAATGATCTAACTAACGAGACAACAATGGACAACAATTCTTCCATCTAACTAGCTTTTCACAAAAATGAAGGTTTTTCCAAAGTAATAGGAAGGGAAATACAGCTATCTTAATCCATTTGGAGTTATTGGGTTGTATATCACAATCCTAAGCATGTCTAAAAACAAAACTAAGTATAAGTCAGTTTAATGAGGCTTATTTTGAAGTCAGCCTCAGAAAAGATTACAGCTTTAGCCCTAGCTACACACAGCAGTCACTTATGTAAATAAGTAACTTTGCTAGATAAAAAGCATCGTTTACATAATTAAATGAACTTTATTTCGTTAACACTGTAACTTTGGCTTCTGAAATATGCCTCACAATATTAAAATTATATATGTAAATGCTCTTAAAATGTATGGGAGGTATCAGTGCCTTAGATCTATGGATTTTCCTTACTTTTTTCTTTATCAAAGTCTAATGTTCTACCATTTAAAAAATATCTGTTAGGGATGGGGAGGGGAGGGTCCAAAGACAACCTTGGGAGCTAGAAGAGGAATATAATGGAAAGGCATAATTTGGCAGAAACAATTTGTAGATGTGGAGAGATTTTTTCAGGGGGCAAAGAGGACGGGTTGAAAGTAGGAAAGCACACCCTTATATTTTAGCTTTTAACTTTTTAAGCTCTGAATATTTTAAAGGGAAATGGGGAGCTTATAAATTTACTAAATAAACAAACAAATAAATATTTCCACCACATAAACAGCTTCCAGTCAAGCCAAACTATATCACCTTATATCTGTCTTGCTAAATTAAAATTAAATTCAAATGTAAATGCATCATTTTAATCCTTCAAGCTTGTTTTGATTTTTTCATGTTGATAACAATGATGAAAATTAATAATAGTTAAAGCAGGTTTTCCACTAAGATAATTAATCCAGTGGTGAGATAGTCCAATTACAATAATTAGAGTGTTATAAAAACATCCCTACATAAATACAGATAGTCCTCAATTTACAACCAGACATTTAGCAACTGTTTGAAGCCACAATAGCTTTGAAGAGTCTTCCCTGCATTTATGACAGTTGCAGTAACCCCACAGTGATGGGCTCAACATTCAGGAACTTGGCATCAAGCAGATATTTAAGATGGTTGCAGCATCCTAGGGTCATAAATCAATGGGGAAAGCCAGATTCACTTAATGATCGTGAGGTTCATTTAACAACTGCATTGAATTTGCTTAACCACCATGGCAAAAGTTGTAAAACTGGGGATGACTCACCTACCAACAACTTTGCTAAGGATGTAAATGCTGGCCCTAACTATGTTTGTAAATCAAGGACTATCTGTAATGCATTTTTACACATGCATCTACTGATTAGCATTACTGTTATCTTCTTCAGTATTTCATGCAAAGAAGTATGTACAGTACATATCAGATAACACAGTGTAAAATGCTTTTTTTCATAAGTTACACAAATGTTTCCAATACCTCACAGCCATCCTGGATCATCCATTCAATAACATCACAGTGCCCTCCATCCGTAGCCCAATGCATAGCTGTACATCCACCGAAATCCCTGCTTAGCCAGGAAGCCCCTTGGGATCTGAGATACTGGACAATATCCAGGTGACCAGCGAAACAAGCTATCATTAAACTGTAAAATAAAAGCATTTATTAAAGCTAAAGCACTCATTTTGAATTGCTGAGGTGAAAATTAAATGTTAAAATTAAAATTAAATATGTTAGTCTACATATGCTTCTAGTTAAATATTAGTTTTCATGGAAGATTTATTCTTTTACATTGTATATTGCTATATTACATGGTTGAAGTATGAGACTATCTCATCTTTTGTGACTGCAATCCTTTGTTTGGATTTCTGATGGCTATCATCTTTATTCCTTTCTTAATGAATAATTAATTTCCTGCAGCCCAAAATGCTAGATAGCAAGAAATATTTTCTAGTATATAACATTTTTAAAATTTCTAGAACATCAGGTTCCTTTGCCTCTTCACACCAATGTAAGAAAATATTTATTTCATAGATGGGCATGTAAGAAGGATGTTTATCTTCATCCTTAACTCCAACTTCAGAAACCAAAAACCAAACTTTATTAAAAATGAAAGTTGCTGATTGGGGTTTCTGATGAGGCAAGTTCATGTTTTTTTAATGCTCTGAGGATTGCAGGGGTATTACAACTGAAAAGACAACTGGATGTGATTGCAAAGTTCTGTTTCAAATAAAGAAAAATCTGGATATTGCCGATTTGTACTTCGAGCAGCTGATTTTTGTGAATAAATAGCCAAAATCAAAGTTTCTGCCGTCACCTGCGACCATCCAGGAATCACAGGTTCCATCATGCACTGAGCCATAAATGCAACCTTTTAATGACTCCCTCAGAGAATAAAGATCCAGTTTCTATCTGCTTATTTGAAAAGTAGGTGCAGCCACATATCCAGGTTTACACACATACACACAATACAGGCTTGCTTTAGGCATTCATACTTTTCCTCAGAACTTTACTCAGAGGCACTCAAATTGGTATTGCTTTGTCTGGCTAATAGACACCAATTGCCTGGTGTTTTTCAAGGACATGCTGATATCCAGAGGCAACCATAGCCTACCCAATTTTTGGACCTTATAAAAACAAATGCTAAGACAGAGTGGAGAAAAGGATGCATATAGCAGGAAAAGTAAACGCAAATGGCCTACAGATGAGGAAGTGGAGGTGATGTAGAAGACTGAATTAAAGTCCCTGTGGTAGGATAATGCTACTCACCATGGCTTATGGGCCTGGCAACTGAATTAAAGCCCTCTTGTCTGCTTGCAAGAAGTGATGTCACCTCTTCGAAGCTGGCAAGATGATTCTAATTCAATTGCCAGGACCACAACCCACCATAAGTAGCATTATCCTGAAGGGGGCTTTACCTGATGCTTAGAGCTTTGCCTGCAGCTTGGGAGCAACTGGAAAAGGAGCAACCATATTGAAATACCTCATCTCAACTACAGGTGATCCTCGAGTTGCAACTGTAATGGAGTCTGTCTGTTAGGATCAAAAGTCAGGGCAACATGAACTGCCTCAAACCCAGAGGTGAAATTCAGCAGGTTCTAGCAGGAGCGCTAGAACCGGTAGTAAATTTTCTAAGCAGTTCAGAGAACTGGTTGTTAGAAGAAATCACCTTTTGTTTTTTTCCACTTTACAGGATTAAAGAAAGATTAAGGAAGGCAAGAAAAAAACATCCTGGTGTTGTTTCTAGCCTAATCTTTATTGTCCTGCTTACAGAAACTGCCCTCCCAGTCACATGACCCCCCCAGCCACGCCCACCAAACCAAGCTCACAAAACCAGTAGTAAAAAAATTTGAATTCCACCACTGCTCAAACCCTAACTACCAGCCATCTCTACTCTCCCCAGTGCATTTGTTAAGTGGAACTCAGGGTTCAGGGAGGTCCTGGGTGGCCAAGTATAAGCACAAGCCCGTCTGCTTCAGGAGTCTCAAGGCCTCCTCCACCCCATGTTCCATTTCTGCCACTGATGGGATATGTAGCAGTCTTACTGAGGAGAAACAATGGAAAGGAAAACACTGGGCGCACATAATTCTGTCCCTGCTCTCCCTTCTGCCAAGATGCACTGCCTTTCTGGGGCAAAAGAAGGAACAGTTCCTAGCCTTTTAGAGCCGCCTGGTGGCCGATCAACTAGCCATTGGGAGGATGCAAAGCTTTCCTACCTCCAACTAGGCTTTGGAAAGCTGGTCCCTGCATAAAAGGCAGCAACTTCAGGATGAGCTTCCCAAACCTTTCCCTTGCTTAACCCCCTCCCCCAGGAAACCACATTTCTTCAATGAACCAAACCAAAAAAAATTGAGATGGACAGACTTGTTGATTTACCTCACCCCACCCCCCGTGTCCCAATTAAGTGCTAAAACTAAACCCTCCACCTCTGCTCTCAAATCTCTATTCCAGGCGGAAGAGTAGAGGAACGGAAGCAAGAAGGAGGAAAAAACCTTTATGCAGTTTTTCCCTTAAACTGGAGGGGGAAAAAATCCCTTCATCTCCAAAAGTTAGCCAATCATGGTAGAAACCTGTGCAACAAAATGGAGGACGCTGGAATTTTGCAAGCTTTGTTTGGTTGCCTGTAGAGCCCATCTAGAATTTAAAGGCTAGCCTAAGGGTGGGCAATTATGGCTCCTTTATGACTCATGGACTTCAACTCCCAGAATTCCTGAGCCAGCATGGCTGGCTCAGGAATTCTGGAAGTTAAAGTCCAGGAGTCATGAAGGAGCCATAATTGCCCACCCCTGGGCTCGACTGTAAATTGTTCTCTACAGCTCAGGGGAAAAGCTGCAGAAAGGTTATCTTTCCAACTATGTACTGTATCAGCAATTTGAAAAAGAGGATAAAAGTTAATTAAGCATGTTTATTACACAATTCAAACTCAAGAGGCATATATCAAGTCTTCAATCTTAAGTCCACTGGCTTGAAAGAGGTCTACATATCCCATCATACTGTATGTACAGGTTAATATTATTAATACTCTTTTTGTGGAGGCTGTAAATATTTTAGAGAAGGATGGTCTAACGGTTAAGGTGCTGGTCTAGGTATCAGGAGACTTAGGGATGAAAACTGTCTTGGCAACTTTGGGCTATTCATTCACTCTTACCCCAACTTACTTCACAGGGTTGTTGTGGGGAAAATAGGAGGAGGAAGGCTATTCAGGGCCTTGAATTATTTATACACAAAATAAAGTCTGGATGAAAATCAAATACATAAACTAAATAAGGAATTCTCTTTTCACGACAGAAGTGATTTGATTAACAAAGAGAACAAAGTTGTTTGACACAAAAATTACTTTTTAAAAGATTTAAATAATTGAAGTCAGTTGCTTAATCCTGCAATTGAGAAACTGGACAATATAACTGTCTTGATTTCATACAATGACCTTAACATTGATTTCAGTTAAATTAGATCAATATGACTATAATGAAGTAAGTACTTTGTAAAACTGGTTTCCATTGTAATTTTTACAAGTGAATAAACAACACATTTTCAGTTGAATGAGATCATTAATATAGTTAATGTATTCTTCATATACGTTTGAATTGTTCATGAAATTCAGAATTAAATGACTATATTTTCATCACTTTGCTTTGTACATCACTAATTACATATTATCTGCTTACATATTTACACACATCAGATTGGCATTGGATCATAAATAAATATTACTTTACCTAATATCTAATAATGAAAAGTAAAAATAGTTATATACAATGTCATAAAATGCTACCTGATATTTATATTTATTTATCTAGAATACATTTTCATTTGCCAAGTAGATTTAGCTAAAATTAAGGCACCATGAAGGATTATATGCTTCCCTCCCTCAAGAGTGAATGAACTCAGTGCAATTTGCTCTGCCTATATTGTCCATTGCAATATTAATGCATTAGTACCAAATGTTTATATATTATTGGTAGCAAGACTATGCAAAGCTTTAAAAGAAGATGCTTCACAATATGCATGTACAAAGCATCTCCTTTCAAATAATTAAAGCAGATATGCTCAGGCTGATTTTGCATGCTGGGGCATGTACAGCCTGTTGAAGGAAAGACAATGAATGAAGTGGTAATGTATGTACACACATGCTGAGATAGCTCTGAACAACTTCTGAAGTAGCTGGGTGAGCTTGGAAAGTTTTTATGATCCCAAAAAGAAATGTTTTGTAGTATTTCCATGCATTGTAAAATACTTTTTCCAGTATTTACATAGCCTAGTTGATCTTCTCAATTATTTAACTACTTCTTTCAAACAAATAAATATACTCAATGTAATCTTACTGTATATACTGAATTTTATACCTGTCTTTTCCACTGGTATTTTTCAGGTTCACATCTGCTCCATTTTCTACCAAAACCTGTACAAGACTAGATATAAAAGAGTAACTTCATATTATTTCAAAATTTACCTTATATTGTTTTCATAACTAGCTTTCTTCCATAGTTTGTAAAAATACATTTCTGATTTAGATGGCAATTTTAATGAGTCATTTAGTAAGAAGTGGATGAAATTTAAAATAACTTTCAATCTCAATTTCATAAACCTTCTGTTTTATAAGCTAACAATATTGTCTACAAGTCATTGCAACCATAGGTTCAATGTATTTTAATCTATAATTGATTAAATAATATAGAGCAAGAAAGGGCAGCTGATTTTCAATGTACAATAAAATAATGTAATATAGAACAATTGCTAACTATATTATGATATAATGATTAAAATCAGAAGACTGAAAAAGGGTACTTATGACTATCATTGTAGTGATATACTAGTGATAATACTTTTATTTGATATTTGCTTATATCCAAGCACAGTGGCAACATATTTTTTAAAAATTAAAACCCATAAATGAGAGCAATGTATCTGACAGCATAGATGGGCATATTTTCTGCAATTCAATCTGAGATTTAATATTTGAATTTCAATAACTGACTAGCGCAATCTGCCTGATTGGTTCATAGCAATAGAACACGTGATCAAGAGTAGCAGTATTTATATATGCAGAGTTACATATATTTCATATAAAATTCAAAAAATTAGAACTTAAATGTTGAATACTTATAACTAAGACTAAGAAAAAATTAATAATCTTTTAGAGAGTGATGGGAAAGAACTCATAAGTCTTTTGGAGTTAAATGTTCAAGTGCATCATCATATAATCATTCTGCTTTGAAAGCATTATTATGTTCATATGGCTCTAAAGAAGGCGTTAATAATGAGACTCTAAACAGATGCTAAAATACAGATCTAAGAATACTGAAGTAACTTAGATAAAAAAAGATAATGTCATACCTTGTATATCCTTTTTGTGAAGAAACCATCAATGCTGAAAGTCCTAATTTATTGAGTGTATTTACTACCATTTGCCTTTTAAGGAAATAATAATAATAATAATTATCCACAGTTTTTCATTCATCTCATTCCTAAATAATATTTTGTAATGTTATTGCACTTTTTGAACAATAAAATAAAAAAATAGTATTAATCAGTGACTTCAACACATTTCAAGAGTTTTATATAAATGCTACATGACCTCAGAGGGTCCACTTGCAGTGTTGTGGAACAGATCACAATCTGTTGTGGGAGAAAATTGAAGTAGGGAGTACTAATACTAATTTGAATTCTTGGTGGAAAGACTAGATCGATGTCTAAATAATATTTGCCTATATTTATTTATTTAGTATATGGCATATCATATATGGATTAGTATCATGTATTAACTTTTTACCTAAATTAATAGAACACAATAAAATATAAATGGTATAAGGCTCTATGTTTAAATATCAATGTCTAGCTATCTAATCATTAAAGCACAGCACCATTTGTATTAAAAAAAAATCAAATACTGGACCAGTATACGTCCTGAGCTTAGAGCTGGTCATGATGTGAGCTACAGTTTGATGTGGGACCCCACAATCATATTGAGGCTAGGATACTATGCCCTATTTATACAGAGTAACCCAACAAATGCCTTGTGAGGTGTGAATCCTATTTTCCATAGCTGATGTGGAAGTTCAAAGCCTGGCACATTTGGGGGGGTGGGGGAGAGTTCATTTATATGTCTTCCTATGTCTGGGAGTTCAGCGACCCATTTGGTTTTCTACTGAAAATCAATGTTAAATTTGCTGAGTACGTGTTGTGCAAATGCCTTCCTGGATTTGAGTCTTCTGGCTGATAAATGAGGAAGGTCGACATGAACCGGTAGGACTGAGTTGTTCATAATTTTTCTGTTTTCTTTCACTAGTGCATCTCACCTTTGTAAAGCTAGCAGTGCTATATGGCTTAGAACAGGAAGCTAGCAAGTCGGAGTGATTTTAATACACCCACTTACAATTCTCATGGTGGCGTTGAATCCTATGTTTAACTTACTAGTATGGCAGTTATTAAGCCATACAGGGACACAGTATTCTGCTGCGGAGTAAACCAACCCTAGTGCTGATTACTTGAGGGTGGCAGCTGAAGCTCTCCATTTAGTTCCATATTTTCTGGAGTATATTCTTCCTAGTATTGATTGATTGATTGATTTTATTTATTTATTTATTTA
>JAEANM010025913.1:0-10848 GCA_017656035.1 Myanophis thanlyinensis
AATAAATGTGTCAAGATCTACATGGCCCTAAATTTTACTGTATAAAATGGCCTACATAATATAATAGAACACCCCCCTTTGGATCTTGACACTGTGTTTGTTTCAAAAATGATTACAAATGCATCAGACTTGCATGTGCTTTTCTATTCATTTAAGCAGTTTGATCTTTTTAGGCTTTTGCACGAAACCCCTCCTTGCCAACTCAAAGTGTCAATGCATTAAGAGTCACAATTGACTTGAATGAGTGGATTACACAGAAGCATGAAGAAAGTGAGGTTGCTTTTCAGAATTACAGGAAGCTCTGCAGTAGTGGAATTCAATTTTTTTTACTATCGGTTCTGTGGGCGTGGCTTGGTGGGCGTGGCTGGGAGGTCATGTGACTGGGTGGGCAGTTCCTGTAAGCAGAGCAATAAAGATTAGGCTACAAACAACACCAGAATGTTTTTTTCCTGCCTTCCTTACAGGATTAACCCTGTAAAATGGAAAAAACAAAACAAAAGGAGATTTCTTCTAACAACCGGTTCTCCAAACTGCTTAGAAAATTTACTACCGGTTCTAGAGAACCTTCTAGCACCTGCTCAATTTCACCTCTGCTCTGCAGCCATACTTTTTGATGTTTACATAACTTTTTTTTCCCAGGATCATTTATAAAGGACATGTAGCCCTCCTCCTATTTTTTTTTACTAGTAATGGCAATGAGTTCTGAAACAATTATTGATTTGGAAGGATGAGGAGGGGGGATTATCTTTTGAATACTCATCTTCCTACAGTTATAATAATGATACAACATTTGCATCGCACCAGAATTACATAATTTTAAGAAGACATACAGAGTCACACTGTTACTCTGGGTTGCCAGAATCATTGCTGTTCAAGCTTCCATTCTTTTCTGCTTGATGTTATTTTGTTGATACAGTACTCTGGATTCTTTAAAATATATGCAAAATAGTTTTCTTGAAAATCTAGTGGGTTTCTTTCAAAGTAATGAAATAGTGAGATTTAGAACATAGCCTGTACAACTTATTTAGAATTATAGCCTACTAAGATCCTGCTAAGGAAGTTCAGGATTTTTTTATTAGAGGAGTGCTATTTCAAATTATAAACATTTTTTAAAGATAATAAAGTTTTATCTTTTCTTTGGATTATGAATTGTGTATTTTTAGACATAGATTATTTGCTTCAGAGTGTCAGTTATTGAATATACACTGCTTCATTTTGTTTGCTTACTTTCTTCTTGAAGGATGTCCGCTGGGTTTTTTTGGGAAAGACTGTGCTTCAATCTGCCAGTGTGAGAATGGAGCTGACTGTGATCACATCTCAGGCCAATGTACATGTCGCACAGGATTCATGGGAAAATACTGTGAACAGAGTGAGTTGGAAACTTTTCTTACACATTGTTAAGAGAACATTTATGTATAATTAAAATTTACTAAGCTCTTTTTTCTTATTCAGACTAGGCTGACTATAATAAAATTTTACACAGATACCTAAATGGATAAGACAAAGACAATGATACTTAATACATTATGTACTGTAATGTACACATCCTGAATTCAATCCAAAGTGAAGTTATTAAAAGTTTGATTTTAACACATAATTTTCACTGAATTTGGTGGGTTTAAAGAGTGCATAGTTAGCGCCTTAAAATGCAATTCTAAGCAAAGTCACTGGCATCTACATTCTACTGAAATCAATAGAATGTAACGTAAATAGGAGGAATTGGATGGAGGTTTGTATTCTAGGTGAAGTTACTTTCAATAATATTTCAAAAACAACCTACAATATTCTTTTTCTTTTCCTCTGAAAACTGACAATTACTCAACATACATATTTTTATAATATATATATATTTATGCCGGGAGTTAGGTTTCTATTGTAATGAATGGTTTCCCAGCTATTTTAGCAACCTGATTTTCTGTGGAGCCTTTTTAGAAAATTGGTGACAACATTATCTTTGTTGTACATGCATTTATTTTGAATTGTATTTGATTGCATTTATAAGCATCTTTCAGCACATCAGGCTATGGCTTAGATATAAAGTCTTCTTGTGAAACTTCGCCATCTTGTGGTGATTGATTACATCTGCAGGCTTTCCAGACAATAAGCATTTATTCATAGAGCTTCCAAAAAACTTATAAACTAATCTGGCTATAGCACTATAAACATACATGACTTTGTTCCACAGGAAGACTTCCTATCATGAAATAGGGCTTTCCTCTTTACTTTCTCCTGCATACACTTGATTCATTTAAGGTCTGCATTTCAGAAAAGTGAAATGAAATCTTTCCTGCCCTGCTTATCAATGACTATCCATCAACGTAGCAAATCTTCACTCTTTAAGAATTTGGAAGTCCCAGTTTTGCTCTAAGCTGCTCATAGTCACTCATGACTAGTTTATGGATCTGACTGAAAACTTTAATAAAATAAAAACTCTATGTGCTTTTTCTTGCTTTCTATAGAGTGTCCCCCAGGTACTTATGGTTATGGTTGTCGGCAAATATGCGATTGCCTGAACAACTCAACTTGTGACCATATCACTGGAACCTGTTACTGTAGTCCTGGATGGAAAGGAGCAAGATGTGACCAAGGTAATATTTTTTTAAAGAATGTTCATTAAAAAGGTGACATGACTGCCTCCCAGACTGCCTTTGTATGGGTGCTTTTGCTATTTAGTTTTCAGATTAGAATATTAGACAACAATGAAGAATGCTGAGAGTTTTAATTTCACAATATGTGAAGCTTATTAGGATCCACTCAATATATGCATAATCATAAGGAACACAATTCCTTATCTTTTAGATGGCATGAACCTCTTCATAAGCATGATTAAGATCAGAAATAATGCACAATCTAATGTCAAAAGGAAACTGTTTTACATTAAGTTGGTTCAGGATTAAAAATTAAACATCTACCTGTTTGATCTAAGTAACATTTCCATGTCTGCCAATCAGATTTTCCATTGGCCAAGACATAGTGTGACAAGCTTGATTGCAGATCCCCAACAGGACATGAGCAGACAAGAAGAGACAAAGGTGTTGGGCAAGCACCTTCAAGCCATAGACCCTTGTTTTCCTCCTTTCTTTTATGCTGCTTCCTTTTCCCTTCACAGACTCATTGCTTCCAAAATGGATGAATTGAGCAGAGGAAGATATATGTTAGCTATAGTGGTAAGGGTTATGCAGACAATCTGGATAGTGCCAAGACCTGTTGGTGTAGAGATTAATCAGCAATAATTGGGTTGCCAAGTTCTAGCAGTGTCTGATCATGTTTCATTTCAGGCCAACTGGTTTTTTTTTGGGGGGGAGGGGGGGGACTAAAACTGGTTTGGATGAACCTTAGAATAGAACATTTAGACAATAACACTGCTGGTAGTGGATTGCTCTAAAGTCTCTGACAGAGCTTTATTGCTGACTGGAAATTTGAGTCCAATTCTATCCCAATGCTTTAACTACTGTACTACTCTCTGTGAAGTGATTTTTAAGAACTAGGTCTCTTAAAGCAAATATATAACTCAATAATGTAATGTCATTGTTATGTGAAAACATAGTTTTTAAAAAAAAAAACCTGAGTACCAGGCACCTTATATTCTAGCATGTTTTCAAGCATACTTAAAACATTTATAAATTAATATATCTTAGACATTTTCAAAACATTTGAGATTGAAATGTGATGATCCCCAAAATGCCCTGTTTCCACCTTAGAATGGCTGTTAAGGAAAGTCCCCCATTAGGAGAACGAGTGCGTTCAGCGAAGCATAATGAGAGTGGTGTTGTAGAATACACAAACCAGCATATAGAAACACTGAATTGTAAAACAAATAGGTTTTTACTTCTGTGGAAATAGAGGTATGCAAAGTCCATCAATCAATCCAAATTCATACACAGTGAAGACAGTCAGTCATCACCTTTTGCAGTTCAGTATAATCCAAAAACACAGTCCAGAGTCAAATAAACAGTTCGGTACACAAAGCTTGCAAACAGTAGCAAAACTCACAGTAAATTCATGCTGGTCAATATACAGCATTTCTACAACCAACAACAACCAGCAACAACCAGGGATTCTGGCTCCATCTTATGGCTGCTTGAGGAAACAGCAACCAATCACATTTATAGCAGTACTTAAAGATACAGTATTGCTATCATGGTTTATATATTGCTAACCCAACTGTTAGATTACATTCCTAACAACGGACATTCTAAAATTTATTTTTAACCTTACAGGACCTGTACCCATTTCCTAATAGTAAGTTCTAACTCAGAGTGTCAGAAAGTTGGCAGTTGATTAGAACAGAGTTGAGATTGAACAAAATTTGCACTTCAAAACATGTCATATTCTTCTAGTATACTGTATATTGTTCAGGTTAGGCCAATGTTTCTCAACCTTGGCAAAGCTGGCTGGGGAATTCTGGGAGTTGAAGTCCAAACATCTTAAAGTCGCCAAGGTTGAAAAACACTGGGTTAGGCAATCAGAATAAAAATATGCGCTTAGGACTTCTTTTATGTGTTCATGACTGGCTTTTTCATTTGTTTTCTGTTTCTTTTCTGTTCTTGTTTTTTTGCAGCAGGGGTGATCATTGTAGGAAACCTGAACAGTTTAAGCCGTACTAGTGCTGCCATCCCATCTGATTCTTACCAAATTGGAGCCATTGCTGGAATCATAATTCTTGTTCTTGTTGTGCTTTTTCTGCTTGCATTGTTCATTATTTATAGACAAAAGCAGAAAGGGAAAGAAACACATATGCCAGCTGTTACCTATACACCTGCCATGAGAGTTATCAATGCAGATTATACAATTTCAGGTAGGTGTATGGTTCTGCAAGCATTGATTCTATTTCTGTTAGACTAATGGACTTTCTGGTTTTTCTTTGAAGCTGTTTCACTTCTCATCCAAGAAACTTCTTCAGCTCTGAGCTTCTGAGCTGAAGAAGCTTCTTGGATAAGAAGCAAAACATCTTCAAAGAAAAAAAAACCAGAAAGCCCAATTGTCTCTTGAAAAAGCACCTTTGGGACAACCAGGACCTGTATGACTGAGAATCTCCAAAGATATACATCTGTTGGACATAATTTCAGCAAAGAAAATTTTTAGAATTGTTTCAGGGGTTAAGGGCTTTGTATATAATTAGCAAATTCTATAGGAACAGAAGATTTTGCTTTTATTGATTAGTTGATTATGTGTCATTAAGGTGTTTTCGACTCCTAGTAACTGCATAGATAGACCACAGTACTATAAAGGAAAATGAAAATCTAAAATTCTTTCTATACCCTCAGTATAGCATTTTATAGTTGAAATTATTTAGTATCTGCAACTTGTTAACCACTAACTTTCTATACATTGCTTAGCTATAGTCATTACAATCCCTCAAAGTAATGTAATGTCTTTAACCCAGCAATATTTGATACTCCAGATGCTCTTGAATTCTAATTCTCATCTGCCAAAGCAAGAATGGCTACTATTAAACAATGATGGGAATCCAATAATATTTGGGAAAATTAGTTACCTGTCTTGCTTTATCAGGACAATTTACAGACAGGTATTTTAGTAATGTATGGGGAAACCAAATATATTAATATTCATTGTTCCTGCTAATGAACTTACTATCTGTTCTTTAAAAAGAAATTGATACATGGGTGTGGGAATGGAGGGATGTATTACATTGCAAATGTATAGATATGGATCCATGGATACGGATAGAGCAGGGGTATGGATAAACCAGTATTATATCTGCTTTCACCTTTATAGAGACTGAAAAACAATTATATCTCATTTAAATAATAAGCTGCATTTGAAAGCTACATAAAAACTAATGACATTTGAATTATTAAATAAAATTTTAGAGTACAGAGAGAGACACATCCATTTTATTTTCATAAAGCTGTGAAATATTAATTGACTGTTTAGTATATTTTTTAAAAGAATCATAATAATTGAGGAAGAGACTAAACTAATTTCAGAAGATAAATTTAGGAATGAAAAAGTATTGCAGAGCAATGTGCTTTAATTCTAGGAGAGCTGTTTGATAGCTCTTAAGAATTACGATATAAAGCCAAGGATGGGTAATGATAAAGATCTACTATTTTTTTCTTTTCAGAAACCCTTTCTCATAATAATGGTGGTAGCACTAATAGTCACTACTTCTCCAACCCCAGCTATCACACTCTAACACAATGCTCAAATACAGCAAATGCCAACAACATGAATAGGATCACTCTGTCAAAGGTAAGAAAATAAAAAGGCTGTGTACTCTGTGTTTCATGGATGTATGAACTGCCTATCTCAAAAATGACTATAGTTGCAAAACACCCCAGTTTTAGTTGCCTTCTATACAATGAAATGGGGGACATGGGGGCTTAGTGGCTAAGATGCTAAGCTTGTGTATCAGAAAAGTCAGCAGTTCAGCAGTTTGAATCCCTAGTGTCACGTAATGGAGTGAGCTCCCATTACTTGCTCCAACTTCTGGCAACCTAGCAATTCGAAAGCACATTAAAAAATGCAAGTAGAAAAATAGGGACCACCTTGGTGGGAAGGTAACAGCACTCCGTGTGCCTTAGTCATGCCAGCCACATGGCCATGGAATTGTCATCAGACAGCACTGGCTCGTCAGTTTAGAAATGGAGATGAGCACCACCCCCTAGAGTCAGGAATGAGTAGCACGTAATGTGAGAGAGAAATCTTTACCTTTACCTTTATACTATGAAATGTGTCATTATTTTTCTTCTTTTTAATTTGAAACAGTCAAACAAGAACCAACTGTTTGTAAATCTTAAAAACATGGATCCTCAGAAGCGAGCCCCCATCTTGGATTACACAGGGACTTTGCCAGCTGACTGGAAGCATGGAGGCTACCACAATGAATTAGGTAGGAACATAAAAACAGACAGTTCTGAACCTGATACTATAGACTTTAGAAATTAGGAACAATTAGTGCAATAAATATAACTATTTCCAGCAGAAGAAACTACTAATATGTTTAGATTTTCTACTTCTCTGTTATTTACAGGAGTTTTTGGAGCTGACAGAAGTTATTTGGGGAAATCCTTGAAAGGTGAGTAGGAAATTTCTCCAAAAGGAAATACATTGGCACATGGTAGATTTCTTAAAGTTAGGCAGTCTTGGACCTGATCATATTCTGGATAGAGCCCCTAAAAATGAGTAGGAACTATAAATGAATACTAAGAATATGTTAATTCATGAATCTCAGAAGCACAGGTAGCCCTCGACATACAAACTTTCCCTTAGTGACTGTTCAAAGTTGACAACATTGAATAAAGTAACTTAACATCTTTTTTTTTTTCACAGTTGTGAGCATTGCAACATCCCCATGGATGATCAAATTGTGGACACTTGGCAACTGACTCATATTTATGATGATTGCAGTGTCTTGATTCATGTGATCACCTTTTGTAATCTTCTGACAAGCAAAGTCAATAGAAAACCCAGATTCTCTTAACAGCTGTGTTACTAACTTAACAACTGCTGTGATTCACTTAAGAGCTTTGGCAAGAAAGATTGTAAAATGGAGCAAAACTCATAATCTCAACTATCTCACTTAGCAATAGAAATTTTGGGTTCAACTGTGGTCGTAACTCAAGAATGTATGTTTCAATACTATTGAAGTTTTTTTAATACATTGCATTACTCCAGAACTTAAAGAAAAAGAATACAAAAATAGGTTTTTCCCTTAGGCCTTTTGAGAATCTTTCCATCCATCATTTTATTCAACAGAGTTAGAAACCTTTTTTGTTATTAGGACTACCCCCTGTTTAGTGAAGAAATCCTTATTAAATTATTTCCATACATAGTTGCACCACTTCTGCTCCCAATGATTTTTAGTCCTTCATCTCTTTGGTTACACCTTTTGGTTTTTACTAGCAATAAATTATGACTCTTCATTACCTTGTGGCCTACACATTCTAAGCATTCTGAGCTCCTTCAATCTTCCTTCATAAGGTTTAGTTTTTCTTCCTTATGCTCTGAACCTCTTCAATTTTATCTGAATTTAGAAATGTGCCAGAACTCATTGCAATACTGAAGTCAAAATACTAATCTCCATGATTCAGAAACTATATTTCTATAGAGGCAGCCTAAAACAACATTGGCTATTTCTACAACCTCATCATGATACTGATTTATATCAAGTTTATAATCCACTATTATTCCCAGGATTATTCCACTGTGAACAGTTGAAACAATGCAGAATAAATCATTGGTTTAGCATGAACTAATTTGCTAATTTGTTTCACTGTTATTGCTGTATAAGTTGCACTAAAACAGAAACTTGACAAATAAAGCATTTCAAAGAATAATTATAATTTGTTATTCTTTGTCATTCTATAGCACTATTAAATTATCATTTCTGTGTTTTCTTAGATCTAATAAAGAATTCTGAATATAATTTAAGTAACTGTTCCTTAAGTAGCTCTGAAAATCCATATGCTACTATTAAAGATCCACCAGCACTTATGCCAAAAAATTCAGAATGTGGATATGTTGAAATGAAATCACCAGCACACAGAGATTCTGCCTATGCAGAAATTAATAACTCTGTTTCGTCTAACAAAAATGTATATGAAGTTGGTAAGTCCCAATTTTAGAAATTTACCACTTATGTGACAGTAACTTTTGTTCTGTTTTTCTCGTTTTTGATTTCACATTAGCAGTCTGTCAGTTTCTATGACTCTACCATCTATTTAAAGATAATCTATAAATAATGGTAATGAACAGCTTGATTTAAAAAAATCTTAAATTAGAAAGTATTAGAATGCACTCCTAGAAGGCTGTCTTCTATCTTGTGTTGTCATGATAAATTACTATTTTGAAATGAATGCAAATTGTTTAATGCCATTATCAAATGATCCTGGGAAAAAGGAAAAACATTATTTTAAGCAGAAATTATTTAAGTGCTACATGAGGACTAATTCATTAGTTGAAAAGCCACAACATTAAAGCTTTTTCATATAACTGATTAAAAAAATCCTAGTGAGTCCAAAATGAAGAAAATGAAACTATTATGTCAATAAGCATATATTTATTAAAAAAAATATTGTGACGTTTTTTACAATTTCATTTTGGTTAATTGGTAGTTTTTGAAAAACGGTATAAAATTGTTGGAGGTTATCATCTGAAAACTTGGCATTTCTCATAAGAGGCACCTTAAAATTATTTCCGATTTTACATAGAAATAAAAATGATATTGGTAGGTTTTTAAAAAAGTTTTTGTTCAGTTTGACATGTGTCATCCTGTTATATATTTCAACTACAATTCCTGAAAATTCAGCTCAACTTCAAATTTCTTGTCATGGAAAGCAGGGTAAAATTTATTAAATAAACATATAAGCAACAGGGGAAAACAGCAGCTGATATGTTGTGCTTTCCACTTGTAATTAATGACGTTGGTTTTGAATTAAGTTAAGATCAGAGCCTAAGTGTCATTTATCTTGTTTGGTTGTCACAAGTGGACATTAAACAGCTTGAGGCAGAAAGTGGGATCAGTTACTCTGGGAAGTTTGTGTTCATAGGGAATAAGATAGGGCCAAGAAGGAGATAGGACAGTGCTGCTTTATCCATCTGGAAGCTCCAGGGTAATGAAAGATGAAGATGCCCAACAGAAAGAGTCTTGTGGAGACAAATGCAGCAACTCCATAGTGTTCAAGTATAGGACAAGAACCAATGGATGGCAGCTTTAGCAAGGGAAATCCAAATTCTAAACAAAGGAATTTCAGGACTATGAGAATGAATAAGTAGTGAGAATTGTTGCTGCTACATCATTGAATGCTTTCAATCAAAGTTGGACAGTCAAAAGTATCCTAGATAATTTCAAAGCTTTCATATTGATTTCAACATCACATGAACATATTTTTCCCATAAATCTACTTTTACTTATTATTTTTCTTTATTTTTTTAAAAAATGGTTTTGTTTTATTTTATTTTTTATTTCATATCACATTGTGTAGCCATTTTACATAATGACATGTCCATTAATGTACTCTTATGTATATTAAAATACCTTTCCACTTTTTATATACATTAAAATATTATTCCAAAAAGATACCAGATGATCATATATGACCCCAGAATATGAAATTTTTTATACCTCCAACAAAGAAAGTTGATTATCCTTTCAAGCACATTGTCTGGGGAGGGCAATATGGACATAATACACATTTTTGATGAACGAATTTCAAATATATTGATATGTTTTAAAGTTTGCAAGGACATGAAGCCCTTGATAGGGCAATTAGCAAAGATTTTTATTCTTGAGTCCATGTTTTGAATATCTCAGAAGTTCCATTTTAAAAATATATTTAAACTTTAAATAGAGATATGTTACAAATTTTACTTCTGCCATGGATTCCTTCAAATAATTGGGTAACTCATATGCTTTTGAATAAGTCAAAGCATCTGGTGTACATGGGTCCATTAGGACATGCTTAAGTTGAAATTACCACCATTGTTGTGAACTAGAAGACCAAATTTAATTTGAAGTCAGAACAAATCCTTAAAACAACCATTATGTAATAATTAGTTTAAAGCCACAAAAGCT
The DNA here is from genome assembly GCA_017656035.1 of Myanophis thanlyinensis. NCBI lineage: Eukaryota > Metazoa > Chordata > Lepidosauria > Squamata > Homalopsidae > Myanophis > Myanophis thanlyinensis. Next base: position 10,541 of record JAEANM010025913.1, read on the forward strand.
TATGCTTCATCTTTCTGATAGAACATTTTATCACCTATTTTTAAAGTAGATTTCCTCCAAAGATTTAAGTTTTAAGAGTTTCATTACCAGTATGAGACAAAGAGTTTTGACCACATATACTCCTGGAAATAAAACACCTTTTCTATGATTGATTAGTTAATTATATTTTTATCCCACCTTTGTGGGGAGCAATGTAAGATAGTGTATCTATCCTCTCATACTTTCCTGAATTGGCCATTGTCTTGCACCCTAAGAACTGTGAAACACAGGAATTATCTGGGTGACATTGGCCTCATGTGTATTTATTA
>JAEANM010025914.1:0-10847 GCA_017656035.1 Myanophis thanlyinensis
AGCCTCGGTGGCGCAGAGGTTAGAGTGCAGTACTGCAGTACTTCTGCTGTCTGCCGGGTCAAATCCCACCAGGCTCAAGGTTGACTCAGCCTTCTATCCTTCCGCGGTAGATCAAATTTATTGTTTATTGTACTCATGTTTTATTGGCTCTCCCGAGTCCCTAGGGAGAGGGGCGGTATATAAATCAAATAAATAAATAAATAAATAAATAATGATTCTATTCCACCATTTCTTCAATATTAGTGTAACTCTTGTCACATGGTGAGTGGCCGTGGCAAATTACCTTGTAGCGAATTGGCCATGGTGGATTGGCCACAGTGAGTTGTCTTAGACCTTCTATCAATGTTTCAAGTAACAAACTAACTTCAGATTTTTTTTTCTTACCAAATGCCCTTTTACAGCTATTTCTGTAAAAATAGATGATCTGAGGAAAACATTTATCACCATATAGGATCCTTTCAGAAAAACAAATAATACCACCAACAGCTGAATTCTTTATTAACTGAGAAGTTACTTGCAAACAATAAACCTTAAATTTTCTCAATACTAAGTAACAAAAAGGACTCTGCTGTCATTTATAAACATTAGCAACTAATTCTTTCAATTCATAATAGCAGTATCAATGTGGGAAGATAGGATTCTAGAGACTTCTTATTCTCCTTTTGCGGCATCTATTTCACTCCCAGCTTTCCAAATGTTAGACTTACCTTGGAGGGCTGCTAAATTTGTTCTTATTCCTTTCTTAGCATGAGCAAAATAGCTAAATGATTTACGATACCATAGGAAAGATACCCCTTAGTCTTTTGAAAAGTGGGCTGATCAGTTTAATCAATTCTTACACGCATGATGACTAAATAGAAACAGATGTCTTATCCAAAATGGAAGATCCTGTGTAAATGATGAAATTGATCCCAAGAGACAGCAAAGTCTCTTTGATACATTCCAACAAGGATCTGATCTTGTTCACAACTCTAAGTGGCAATTAAGGCCAGCAGGGGAATTAGCAGACCCCAAGATAATGATTTTTTTTTATCAATTAAAGATAATGTTGACCTTTGGGTAGATTCTTCAAAGGCCACATGAGGCTGAGTGAGGCCATTCCCCCAATTTGAAGTGAGATATCACCAGTACTCTGATGATATCTAGCTTTATATTTTTACCCCAGGCCACCAAAGTGATGCTGTGGACATGGTATCCCAGGATCTTAAGTATAGAAATCTGAATAGAGTGCAGATGACTTTGGTTCAACCCAAGCAAAAAAATGCCTTTGGGTGTGTGGGCTTTCTTGTGTCAGAGACCTTCCATAGTTGGATGAGATAATACTTCTTCAGACAGACATTATGCACAATCTAAGGCTTGAACTTATGGTTCCTGGTCAAAGGGTAGATGGCAGCCATGGCTAGGAGGGCCTTTGTACATTTCAGGTTGTGCACCAGTTGCACCCATTTCTAGGCTGGGAGGGCCTCTTCACTGTCTCTCATGACCTTGTGACCTCCCATTTAGACTATTGCAATGTATTCTACATGGGACTGTCCTTGAAGAGAATTCAGAAGCTTAAATGATAAAGAATGCAAGAGTAATAAATGGTACCTATTATTTGGGGTATGGCACACCACTATTCAGTGAGTTGTATTGGTTGCCTGTAGGCTTATAGGTGCAATTCAAGAGGCTTTTAAAATCCTTCATGGCTTGGGACCAGTTTACTTGAGGAACTATCTCTTTCCAGTTGTTTCTAGCCATCCAATCTGGTCAAGCAGGATGGGCATGCTTTGAATCCCATCAACTAAGGAATGCTGCATGGCAGGGCTTAAACCATGTGGCTTTACTGCTGTAGCATTCCCCACCTGATAGAACATTCTCCCTCTGGAAAACACTGCTGACTTTTTGTAAATTGTAAAAGATTGGCTCTGTATCCAGGGACTTGTTTCATGGTTATATTAAGGTATATGCTATATTTTTAGCGGCTACGTTTTCTAATTTTTGTATTGTGTAATTGTTTTTACTTTAATTTTATTACTTACCTAGAGTCACTTATAGAGACTGGCAATCATACAAATTGAATAAATAAATAAATTATCTACCTCCTTTTCCCCAACTGATATGCTTAAAAGACAAGATGAATTATCATAATTTAGTAATTGCTTTTATAATATAGTTTTTATGAATTTTATTTATGAATTGTTTTTATAATATAGATAACGAGTATTGTTTAGATTGTTAGGCTATTGTAATTTGAATAATTTTATTTACTTCTGTTAATTATCTAAAATACATCTATGTATCAGTACAATTTACAAGTGTATAAATTGCTGCGCAATGACCATAAAGATATCCCTTAGTCTCTTTCACAACGATCTTCATTCTTATTCCTGACTTCTTCCACAGCAATCCCCAGTTGCCTTCCAAGGAATTTCTATTCTCAGAACTCCTCTATCATCTTCAATTCCTCAACATGTAGCTATGACTTCTCTTTCTCTGTTGCCCAGGAGAACTTGTTTCCTTCCTTACTCATTGCAATGTCTACATGAGCACTCTGTATTTCTCTCCAATTCTCAATCTTCCTCCACACAGTCAATCTTCACTATCTGTTCCTATCCTTTTAATATTTCTGAATCTAACTGTATTTTATTTGACAGTGGGCCTCGTGTATATTTAAATTCAAATACATGGACCAGTGGTGGAATTCAATTTTTTATACTACTGGTTCTGTGGACGTGGCTTGGTGGGCGTGGCTGGGGGAGTCATGTTACTGGGTGGGCAGTTTCTGTAAGCAGGGCAATAAAGATTAGACTAGAAACAACACCAGAATTTTTTTTTCCTGCCTTCCTTACAGGATTAACCTTGTAAAGTGGAAAAAAACAAAAGGAGATTTCTTCTAACAACCAGTTCTCCGAACTGCTTAGAAAATTTACTACCGGTTCTAGCAAACCTGCTAGAATCTGCTGATTCATCTCTGGTATAGACCACTTTTATATAGTCCCAATTTTTTTCTTTGTTTCTGACAAGCAAAAGGCAGGATCATGAAGAAATAAATAGGAGTAGGGTATCAACCTTCACAGATAAACCAAGATACCTTTAAACAGGGGTTCCCTCTCATGCAGTTTCTCATTCCTGATGCTCCCAATTATAGCTGGGATCTAACCTCAAATATATGCTCAAAGGAAAGAAAAATAAAAACAATGGTGTCCCCAGGGCCCACACACTCACATTCTATATATTACAGGTTTGCTATCAAGCCGTTCAACCATATGAAGTCGAAGTAATCCAACAGTTAAGGGAACTCAGTGGTCATATTAAATACTCCTGCTTTTATTACTTCTTGCTCTGGGTGTTGGTGAAAACCATTTCATATAAAGTGCAGTGGTATTTTTAAAAAATCTTTTCAAATCTAGTTAATATATTAAATTTGTATTTATAGTAAAATTAATTGTATTGAATTTATATTAAAAGTATTTAATGCACTTGACCATGCTTGTATATTATAGGATTATATTAGTCTGATCATATATTTCTTTTTGGTATCTTCAACAAAGAGAATTCCCTGCCCTTCTGTATTTTTCATCAACAATAATACAATGTTTTATTATGGTGATTCTTAGTAGTAAATGTAGTTTAATTTCCCTCCAGCTTTTTCATTTAAATGGATCTCTCAAAATATTACATTACCGCTTATAATACATTACCTCTCAAAATAATACAATAGCAGTCAAAATAATACAATACCAGATTAAAATTCTCTAAAAAACACAATATTCCAATAAAAATCATTAAAATTCAAATTATACTTCTTCCTGACACAACGCACTAAGCTGATATTTTAAGAAAAAAGGGGCAGAATTGCACAGCTGTGTGACTAAGAAAACTCTTAAGAAAAAAAATATCCTAGTTTTCAGACAGGTTAATATTTAACTGCTAAAATCTAAATATAGTACATGTACACTGTTTAAGTTTTCCCAGAGAATAATACTAAGAAATAATTCAGAAGTATAATTGTCTAGGGCCTTCTTGTTTTCCTTCCAAAGGATACATTTGAACTATGCTGGCCATCAGAAATATGGTTCTTTTTCAGGTCTCAGCAGTAACATGTTCTGTTTCTTAACAAAAAGAAAAAAAGTATTCAAATTGTTCTTCATTTGAAAAATTATACATATATTGAATTCAATTTTTCTTTGATGAGCTCTGGCTATTTTTTGTGTGCATATCTGTCAATAGCAGGGGACAACTCTAGCTATGAGCAAAAGGCCTTCCTTGTCTCTATTTCAGGTTCTGGTTGACTGGTTAAATCAAACCAAAGAACTCAGAATCCCCAAGGGATAACTCTGGAATACAAATATTCACCTAAACTGAACGCTCTAAACTTGCTTCTGTGACCACTAAGATGATAAATATTAATAATATATCTCTACATAACTTGTGCACACTCATAAGCATTAGAACCATGTTGCCAACTGCGGTGAGAAATAGTTAATTCAACTGTGAATCTGTGTTTGTAACGATTGCAGGCAATAGCCTCTAAACTTGTACACATCTAATGTGATAGACTCAGGAAACACAAAAGTGTTTTCTTTTTATAATGGAGGACTTTTAATTCAATTGAAAAAATATTTTTGAAGATTAATGGAACATTTTATATTAATTGATAGCACTCAAAAAATTCAGTACATTTTCTGCTGTTGTCCATCTTGTGAATATTCTTATAATGGTACAAAAAACAAGTGAAATTATTTGTGGCATTAAAATTTATTTATTCAGATTGTATTTTCTATAGCTTTATTCAACCATTTCATCTCATTTATCTTTAGATAGAAGTGTGTGATAAGGGTGACATTATTGTAATATGGATGGAGGGGTACAAATGACACAAAAATCTCCCTTTGAACTTCCTTTTAAATTAACACAACACAACACTATAATACAGATAATATTTATATTTATGTAATGTGATTTAAGTGTTAATTAAAGTTAAGTGAAGTGCTGATATAATGAGCTTCTTAGTTTTAAATAAATTGGCTGGGTTGATATTAACCAATATTTTGAAACCGACTTCAAAATCTAATCTTACCCTTCTAAACAAACATACACAGATTTAATGCGAATTGCCTCTGCTCTGTTATAAATTGCAAAGTGTGTGTGTGTCTTCTGTGACCCTGAGGACACTGACAAACCTCCATATGGCCTCAATGCCTCTATCAAAGAATGCAAATGACCAGCTGTCTGCAAGGAATATAAATCTTTCCATTCTATACCATCCAGTCAAGCTGAAGAAGCTTCTTAGATGAGAAGCAAAACATCTTCAAAGAAAACAAGAAAATCCAGTTGCCTCTTGAAAAAGCATTTTAGGGACAACCATGACCTGGATGACTGAGAATCTCCATAGACATCAACAGCAAAGGTTTAATTCTACTGAAATTCAGAAGGTCCATAGGGTATCAATGTACCAACTTTCCTGCACAAAGATAAACATCAATCAAAATGACATTTTTAAAATCTGAACCTTCCAAATAGAATTTATCAGTAAATTCCTTACCAGCAGTTATTGCTCACTGAAATATTAACCCTAAATGAAATTAATTCATGGATAGGTGAATATCTGCTTAAATTTATTATTTCTAATAAATTACAGGATGATATTCTGGTCTGTCAAATATTTTTTTTTTTAATATATGTTTTGTTTTGTTTTTTTGCAATAGTTTATATATGTAATGTCTCCTAACATGTGAAGCCTTGAAACATTTTCCAGTACCTGAAATAGCTGTTTCTTCATATTAATTGCTTTTTAAATGCAAGTTACTCTACCTTTTAACATATAGGTTTCTACAATGTAAGCTTTTAAAAATGCAAATTGCTGTCATGAATGCAACTTTTGAAAGCCTAAGCATTGAAAATGGGAAAAAGCTTGATACCTGAATGCAACGTTTAATTTTGCATTCTTAAATTTTATCTCAATTTGTGAACATGCATGAGTAGCCTTAAATATTTAAAATCTGCTAGTCTTTGTCACTCATGACACTTCAGGAGAATCAGATGACCGCATGGGAAATGGACACCTGTTACTGATTTTATTTTCAGAAAATTTTCTCTTAAGTTTGAAGAAAGATACGTGCTTGATGAATCTCACAAGCTGAAAAACTGACTAATTATTAGGCAGTCAAGTAGAAGATGTTGGGAACAAGACACCATATCCTATTCAGTCTGCCTTTTGCTCTGAAAATCAACATGCTACTTTAGATACACTACAGAGTGCCATAGCAAGAGTTGAAAAATTCACTTGTCTGACCTGATGAAGGGGAAGAAGTATTACTTTATAAATCACTGCAGGCAACAAGGCATAGTGTGCCTGACTTGATGTGAGCACTTATGCCATTATGAAGTTTAATGGCTATATAGCATCTGCTTACTTCCAAAAGAGCCCGTGGTGGATATTTTTTTCCACATCTATGATTTATATTTGTACTGTGAAATAATTTATACCAAGGTCACTACTATTGAAAATTCAGATAATAATTACATACAAATACTAAAATTATTTCTATATAGTGTATGGTCTAGTGCAGACATGGGCAAACTACGGCCCGCAGGACACACCCGGCCTGTTGGGCTTTTTAATCCGGCCCGCTGAACTGGTTCTGGCACAATTCCACCCTCAATGATTGGCGTGTCACGTCATCTGACACTGGGCGAGTGACCTACGCGAGGTTGGGGCTGTCAGGCTTACAGGCGCAGGACGATGATACGGAGCGGCTGCTGTCCCCGCTCCCTGCCCTTCCACACCTGCCGGGCCCCTCACCCACCAAAGAGGCCACCGAGCCATCCAGGGAGGGCAGCGGGGAGCCGCCCGGCAAAGTGGGACAGGCCGCTGATGCCCGCATGACTTTGCAGGCGTGGCATGCAGCAGCCATGGAGAAGAAGCTAAGAGGGTGGTGGGCAGGAGCAGGGGGGCGCGGGCAGGCATGGCTCTGCAGCGGCAAAGCCAGCTCTTCTCCCGCCGCCCAGGTGCTGCTGATGGGGAAAAGTGGCTCCGGCAAGACGAGCATGCGCTCCATCGCAGGATTTAGTTGGCGAAGTGGAGCGCATGCTCGTCTTGCCGGCGCCGCTTTTCCCCATCAGCAGCACCTGGACGGTGGGAGAAGAGCCGGTGTTGCCGCTGCGGAGCCCTGCCCGCCCGCCGCCCCCCCCCAGCTCCTGCCCACTGCCCTTACCTTCTTCTCCATGGCTGCTGCATGCCACGCCTGCAAAGACACGCGGAGGAGGGGGGCTGTGGGAGGAGTAAGAGTGTGGGTGGGGGGGCTGGGGGAGGGGGAGCCCATCATTGTGGCTTGCGAGTCAAAAAGTTTGCCCACACCTGGTCTGGTGACTATTTGATACTTGGATAAACATTATAGCTTATCAGATATCTTCCTTTAGTAACTGCTCTAAATAAATGCTCTTTTTGAAAGACTTACAGTCAAATTTAGAGCTGTTCCTCATGACACATTAACATGCGTTTCTTCCATCACTGAGCATATCAACTTCAATTATTCTACAGAGACTGCCAAACCCAATTCTACTTTAGTAAAAATGCCAACATGTGGTGTTCTTATGGTGATAATGAGGAACATGTTAACAAGCTAAAGACAGTTTCCAGCAGAAACACAACAAACATTCAAAAATGTGAAAAAGGCAGGTTTGGGGTGCTTGAGCTGGAATTTATCATTTTGAAATTGCCCAGATGAAAGGTCATTGGTAGAGGTTTTCTGTAACAATCACTTAGAAAAAGCACTAGAAATATCAGTTTGACTTATATACTGCTTCATAGTGCTTTACAGCCCTCTCTAAGCAGTTTACAGAATCAGTATATTGCTCTCAACAGTCTAGGTACTCATTTTATTGACCTCGGAAGGATGGAAGGCTGAGTCAACCTGGAGCTGGTCAGAATCAAACTCCTGACAGTGAGCAGTGAATTAGCCTGCAACACTGACTTCTAATCACTGCGTCACCATGGTTCTTAGGTTATTTCTGAAGTGAGACCACCACTTTTGTGAAACAAAGATCTAAAACTATGTCCAGAAACAAACTGGCTGACAGCATCTAGACAAAGAGGAGGGACAAAGCCTGTCTTGCATCTTACAATCACACATTACACAAGCAGGTACCTCTATGGAAGCCAGTCTCTCTCATATCTCTAGGCTAAAAAATGGTCATGGAGGAAGGTTCCAAGAGACTGAGGAGGAGAGAGCCTGCCCTCAGCCTATGTGGTCAATCAAAATATGCTGGATAGATCACAACTCTTGGCCATATTATCACCAACCTTAGCAAACAAACTCTATGTATTATGTCCAAAACAAGACTTGAGTCTTGAGGAAAGATAAAACTCTTATTGTTAAGATGGTTTTTTCTACTTCATTAATAAATGTTACTAAAAGTCAAAGAAAACATTAAAAACTAATGCAAACTAATACAGAATAAAGAAATAGGGAAAAAAAGAAATAGAGAAAAGGGAAAAGATAAAGTGAAGAAAGTAAAGATAAAAAGAAATAGAATTTCCAATTTCCCTTGGAAATTGATGTCCTTAAAACTATAATTTTTTTTTAATTCATTACTGATACTTCCCCTGTTTAAACCTAAAAATGAATTCTACTAACTATCATGAATACATATGCAGGATGCAGTTTCCACACAGTTACTGAATCCACAGAAGAAGAGGCACAGGAAAGATAATAAAACTTGTATCAAAATATTTCAATGCAAATTATGTCTCTGTTATGCTTGAGTGCCACATTGCAGTGCTGGTATAAAAAGTAAAGAGCTATGTTTGCCCCAGTACTGAATATATTTTTCCAATAACAAGGATTTTGACCTAACCATTCTTCAAAGTACGAGGATACAATTCAGTTCAGATCAGATCTCATAAAGTAACTTTGCAACATACAGTATCTGTTTTATAAAGGACAAACCTGAGTGACAGTACCATTTTCTTAATAACTACATTTGTGAATGAGACAGAATACATGAGGGAAAGAGATTTTTGACTAAGAATAACAGTCTTCTGAGTTCCAGTTTTCTTTCCAGAAAGAGTTTTCATTTCAAATGATAGCAGCTGTGTGATATCCATTCGGGAGCTATGATAGAAAAAACTTATTACATTGTAACACCTTTTGGTATCATCACATTTACAAAAATAGTAGTAATAATGAAGTGTCCATCCTTCTCCCAAAATGAAGCATGGCTTGTTCTAAAATAGCCACAAAATCTCGGCTATGAGCAAACAGTCCTTAAATAATATATAAACAAGTACCCCAAGAAGAACACCTTTTTTATGCGTGCCAAAGACAGAAAAGGAAATAATAAGACTTCTATTACTTCCTATTTGAACTATTGATCAGGCACACTGAGCTTCTGTTGTCTGGATAGATAGTTCTTATTTCTCTCTACAAGAAGTAGTTTTAGATTTATTTTTGCTATAATTATTATTGTGCTATTTGTTATTAGAGGATGGAAGCACAGTTGTAACTTACTGGCCATTGGTTCAGGTTTGAACAATAGTTCAGTTGTCTGAGACTGTGCATATGAAATGTCCATTACTCTCAAAAATATGAGAAGAGAGGAGGAAAGAGAAATATAGTCAGTCTTCAAGTTGCAACTATAATGGAGCCTATCCATTACCTTTTTGGGGCTGTTGTTAAACAAAGAACACAGTCACTGAAGCTAGTTCTGCCCAAAACCATTACTACCAGTTTTTGGCAAAACCATCAAAAAACATAGTTGCAGGATTTGGGCACACTGCAAATGACTGCAGGGTCTAAACTGAACTGGGTGGGGGAAGAGAACCATTGGAACTTGGGATCCAGCTCAGAAGTACCCCAAGTAAATCTATCAGACCTTCAAACAGTTGCTAAGTAATCAGTCATAACTCAAGGACTACCTATATGTAAACGTTAGCCAATTGTAACATCAGAGAGATATCTAAGGGTGGTAAACTGAAGTAGATAAACTGGAGAATTATAATGATTCCAACTGTAGTAGCAAAATGATGAACTTAGACAGTGGCTGTAGCTATGTATTTGAATAGTTAATTTAGCAGAAAGGTAGAAACCATAGTAGAATTTAAGCAACATCTGACAGATGAATACTGCAAGGTCTAGGCCATATCTATTAAGCCATCTCTTTCATCAAAATTAATCACTTCACATCTATATTTGTAAAGAAAGGGGAGAAACGACTTCATTATTAGACTCCCCAGCTTGTTTATTGCTATCTCCATCAAAACTACTTCCTAAAGCTTGAAACACTGTGAATCTGACACATCAAACACAATATTCAGTTAATAGTTTGTGACAACAAAGGAATCATTGTATCACATGTAAAAACAGCTACATCTTTGACATAATATAAACTAATGGGTTATTTGATGCCAAAACAGAATACTATGAAGTGATGCCTGAAGCATCTGTTCCTACAACAAATATTCTCAGAAGTAGGAAGACTAAAAATATCAGCAAATAGTCTACTGTGTACTGGGAAAAATTGAGCTCACTGCACAGATTATAGAGAAACAAAACATGTAATAACTGCAGGCATTCAGCTCCTAATTTTACTGAATATAGACTATCTGGGAGGTTAAAGGGTATTTTTGTAGCATATTATTAAGAAGATTTAAACAGCTATACAGATATTCACATCTGAACACTTTCATATTTTATCAATAATCTGAAAAATAATAGCAAGAAGTATTATTATTAGGGGAAACAACATTTCTCAATATGTAATAGCAAGTGACACTATTTATAATTCCTCTGTCCTGGTCCTATTAGACCTCTCAGCGGCTTTTGATACTGTCGATCACAGTATCCTACTGCGACGGCTGGGGG
>JAEANM010025915.1:0-10847 GCA_017656035.1 Myanophis thanlyinensis
ACACACACACAGTCCTTCACTGCTCCATATGAATATGATACCTTGTCACAACAAACATTTTAAGTTATTTAGGTCTTGAAGCTGGAAAACTAAATGTAGGAGGTATGCTTTCATGATACAGATAGTCCTTTTAAGTGATTGGCTTTGCTTGTCAGAAAGTTGCAAAAAGTAATCACATAATCTTGGGACAGACTGCCAGTTGCCAAATATCCAAATTTTGATCATGTGACCATGGAGATGTTGCAAAGATTTTAACTATGAAAAATGGTCATAAGTCACTGTTTTCACTGCTGTTGTAACTTTGCATGGTCACCAAACAAATGGCTGTAGGTTGAGAACTACCTGCAATCTCTCTCTCATGCCAGTAGTTCTGCACTGATATTCATGCCTACTCAGAAAGCAATATTCATTCCTCTTCACGCAGTAATGCATAAGAAAGTTTCCTAGAGAATGAGATAATAAGCAGCTGAAATAATAAACATGGAAGAAAGAGAGATGCCAAGGAGTCCCAAAACTATTGTTAAAGGCCTAGATGAAGACTCAGGCCAACTGTGGGTTTCAAAGATAAAAAAGAAATGTTGCATTTTTGTCAGTTAAAAAAGTGGACAGGCTAAACATACCGCATAGAAATCTCTCATACTGCTTTGTCTGAAGTTGCATGAGTAAGAGCATTCTTTTTGGTCTATAGTTTCAAAGTTTCCAAAACTTAAGTTGTCTTAACTGAATTAGCAGCTTCTTTATTTCAGTAATTTACTAAAAGCTACATATTTGCAGTCAAAAATAAATTTTTTTACTGGAATGCTTTTATAGAACAATAATGAGCAATAATAGCAAGAATCTCTTAAATACAGAATGGTGGCTTACAAACCCATATTTTGGGTATTTTCCTCCATCGGAAAGTCTTATTTGTAATTATTCAGTTGAAGAATGTTTTTTTAAACAGTGATATATACATTTCCTTCTTCCCTTCATAATTCTTTCCTCCACTATTTTATCAATAGCTGTAGGAAACTATTTAAATTATAAATAACATTATCAATTTGCTATATATATATATACACACACACACATACACTCACTTATATATACATTATTTAAAAATTATTTAAAAAAAAACCAAATGAAATACTGACAAGTATCTGATTCCATATAGGTTCCTTCGTAAGAGCAACAATGAGGTTTTGGATCTGATATTGACAGTATAGTTAATTCTTGACTGAAAGTCATGTTTGCCAGGCCCTCTGGATGCTCTTGGTGGAACTGTGCATGTGCCTCCCTGGACGTTGAGAGCAGGATGCACTTCAAAGCTATATACACAATACATTCCACTGAAATTATACAGCTGCTAGTTATTTTGCTGTTATCCTGAAGTGGTGTCCACAAGAACGTTCATCTCCAAGTCAAGTGCGGTGTTTGAGGATGATGGGAACTGCATAAGACAGAAAAACACCATCTTTAAATCAGTTATAAAAATAGTCAACTAACTACTTTCAATCCTAAAACACCTATCTCAACTAGTCACAGGAAGTCATCTTTACAGTTACAATATTGAATTTACTTACTGTGGTAATCATGGCTTTCTTAACTATAATTTGCTTAATGACTTATAACTAAATTGGTTAATGTAAGATAAATTAGGGTTTATAAAGCATTGCAGCTAAATTCACCTAATAAAGTAAACCCCAGACAAGAAAACTAAATAAACCTAGTTGGTAATTCCTAAAAAGTATTTAATTCTGGCTAAATGGTTCCCATTTATTCTTAAAGCAGACACAATTTACATCTAAACATTTCTGGAGTGTCCCAAATATTATAGCATTAAGATTAAGAGTGTACCTCATTAAAGCAAAAGATCTGGAGCAAAATCTACATCAATGGCCAAACAACAGAAAGAGTCAGACATCAAAGCAGAAAGACTGAAAGAACAGTTGAGTTTTCTTTTTACCAGTCAAGAATGTCATCAGACTATTTCAAAGTACAACCATCAATGCAGAACATTTCATTTACCTATTTTATTGTATTTAGAAGAATATCAGAAAAGAATACGCACCAATAATGATTAGCAAGACAACAACAGCAACCAAAGCCACAATTGCCTTCATCTGCAAATTAACACACAGAAAAGTATGTAATTAATTCCCAATTGTAGACACAATTGATCATCTTAATCCAGGTTCAACAGCCTGCATTAAGTGGTTTCAAAATAACCTAAACTAGCCTAACCTCAAGGGTCAAAATCATGTTAAATTAGAACATCTATACAGGTAGTGCCCGTTCAACTGTTCAAAATTAGAATGGTGCTGAATGAGAGGACCTATAGCCATTCCTTGCAGTAGTGGCTGCTGCAGCATCCCCATAATCACGTGACTGCCATCTGGGTACTTGGCAACCAGCTTGCAATTACAACCGCTGCAGTGTCTAGTGGTTGCCCAATCATCATTTGAGAGATTAACTATTGGCTTCCAACAAAGTCAATGAGAAAGCTGGAAGGAGGTTGCAAGCTGTGATCACATGATCACAGAACATTGTGACCATGTGGGATTCACATAATAGTGGGAACTGGGACTGCTGCAATTACCATTGTAAGTCACTATCTCATGCCATACTTTATGAACATGTTTGCTTAGTTGTTATTGCCAATTGCCATAGTTAATCAAGGCTTAGCTGTATTTATTAGGCCTATTCAATAATCTAGATTTGAAGGAGGAAAGTTTTATTCAGAGCATATCAAGAAACTTCTATCATACTAAACAGCAATTATTTCAAAAAGCTGTGTCTTTTCCTGTGCTCATTGATTTGCCTGCACACTGAAGCATCCTTCAAATTCAGATCTTGGCACAGACATAATGCACTTTTAAACACGATAAAGTATGAATGAAATAAATCAATAAAGCATATTGTTTTTAAGCAGTAAACCACAGTTTGCAATTGTACTACTGATTACCACAACATAGTGTATGGACAATTTTTGTGCATGGTTTCTTGACATGTGTTTTTTATTTATTTTTATTTTGCTGAATCTTCACATAATTGCAAGACATAGAGCTTCTAGGAAAGATGGCGGACTGAAGACAGCTCTATGTAAAGCACAGCCAATGTTTGCACCATGAACACGGAGCCAATGAGTATATTGGATCTTTTGAACTTCTCTGGACAAAGAGAGGATGTGGGATTGCCCAAGCTGTTTTCCTTACAGTTGCTCCTTACAAGGAGTCTGGAAATCAGCAGTCTTCTGAAGGTGGGAGAATTGGGAGGCAAGGGAATTTGCCATAGTTGCTCTAGCTTGCACATAAGCTTTTTAAACGAATTAGCACTTAGCACTTCTCTTGCTAATCACTTTTAAAAGTTGTCTATTAATTGGTTCAAAGAAATAAGATACTTTCAAAGTGACATGATGTGCAAACATCATGTGAGTGTCTTCAACACTTTATATAAGAAAATGAAGATGTATCTTTACAATCTTTAAGAATTTAAAATAAACACTAAAATATTTTAGCTACAGAAAATTTTACACATCTTAAAGTCTCAAAAAATGTGGGGAAAATTGAATTTTGAATGTTGCGTATTGGATTTGCTTACATTTAATATGTTTAGGGTTTTTCCCTTGCAGCTACTTTATGTATCCTAGTTTGAACATCATTTAAATGCTAATTTAAACAGGAATTACAGCTCTGTATTTAACTGATTTTTTATTTAAAGAAATTTTTGTAAATTTATTATTTTTAAAGGAGAACTTATCCTTCTTTGCTATGTTAAATTTTACTCATTTGTTTACATTAGAGTACTGGGATTATTTTATTTGCTAAATGTTTTAATTATTTTTGTTTTAAAACTTGTAAGCCGCTGGGGTCCCCTTGTGGGGCAGATATATGGCATAAAATTTTCATAAATAAATTAAATGTGGATTTGTTTATAACTAAGTATTAAGATATGGAATGGGGTATGTAGCTATTTGAAGAAATTTTCTTTGGAATTGTTGACATTTGGAGTGAAAAAATGTTGTGTATTGGGATTGTCTACACTTAATGTACTGATTGTTTTTCCCCTATAGTAACTAAAGAAGTAAAGGGCATGCGTGAGCTTGTTTTTTTTTTTTTAAGGAGAAATGCTCCTTCTTAGTTTTTTTATTTAACTAGCATACCAGCGGATCATTTTATGTCTTTTAAATAAATATTATTATAGGGCTCTGTTAGGACTTTTTGCTGACACCTGGATTGTAGATGATGTTTTGGAATTATCTACATTATCTACAATTTTAGACTTTATTAAGAGCCAAAGTGGTACAGTGGTTAAAGTGCAGTACTGCAGGCTACTTCTGCTACCTGCCTGCAATCTGGCAGATCGAATCTCACCAGGCTCAAGGTTAACTCAGCCTTCCATCCTTCTGAGGTGGGTAAAATGAGGACTCAGATTGTTGGGGACAATGTGCTGATTCTGTAAACTGCTTAGAAAGGGCTGTAAAAGCACTGTAAAGTGGTATTTAAGTCTAAGTGCTATTGCTATTAGCATTTATCATGGCAGTCTAGGCCTCTGTTTTAATGTCAGGAAAGAATGGTTTTCTTCTTAGCCCAAATAATTTCTTTTGGTACGCAAGAACTTGCCCTTTCAGAATTAAACAACAGAGAGTATATTCTGAAAGTCTTTGAAAGAAACACTTACAAGTTTTAAGAAAAATACAAATCCACCTGGGATAGGGTATAACATAATGCATACATTTGCCACTTGTGGAATGTTATCTAGTCTCCGTGTTTTCTATTGTTCAATCTCACATGTAATCAGTTTCTTTTATTGTTTGATCAGTTGATTCCTGACGTCATTTGTTTCTGTACTCTATAAAAAGACTTGACTCTCCGTTAATAAAGAACTACTAAATATAAATATTTGCTTTGCCTGGATTACTAGATTTCTTCATGTGGATGAAGAAGCTCCTTTGCAATAAGGAATCCCTCAAATTAGGGACCAGATTCATGCTAAAATTGGGTTGCCTGACTTCTAGGCAACATAAAGTTAAGACTTGAGTTGTGAGATTAAGAGTTTGATATTTATTAATTAAGAAGAGGTGAAGAAATTATGAAATTTCTTGTGATGACAGTGAGAAGTTGCTTTCTTAGGAAGTTTTTACTTTTTTTCTCTTTTTGGCATCTTTTTTCTTCTTCAGTTGGTAATATCTTCTACTGTTCTAACTAAAACTCTTAATAAAAGTTATTTTAAAAGATAAAATTGAAAGGTATAGAAAGGTAAAAAAAACCCCACCAAACTGGTCAAATAAACTACAATTGCAAAATTGAGGAAACAAGATAAGCCTTACCTTGCAGCCTCGCCACCACATTTGTCTTCTGAGCTGTTTGGATCTGTTACTAAAAGCTGTTGCATTATCTGATAAGCTTTCTGCATCAGATAAAGAGACAGAGAAACTGAATTGAACAGTCTACCACAGTGATAAAATAAAGCTTCTGCCTCTATCCTGATTTTAAAAAAACCCAATCAAGGGTCTTGAACAAATATAATTCTGCACAATTTCTTTCTTTACAGGAAATCCAAGAAAAACCAAACTCTATCTAGGTAGTTCTTGCTTAACATCCATTTGTTCAGCAATAATTCAAAATTAGGACAGTGCTGAACTAGGATTTAAAAATGGGTCCTCACAGTTGCAACTCAAATTTCAAATTCAAATTTTATTTGTCACATGGACAATCATACATGGTACAATATGCAGTGAAATGCTTACGCAGCCATTCACGACCACAGGTAAGTTAGGGCAAAATGTTTTTAGGGTACTTGACACTAAAAGCTACCAAAATTGCATCCCAATAATAAAAAGCACAATCATATTATTGGGATGCAACTGTCAGTGTTCCTGTGACCACGTGACTGCAATTCAGATAATAGAAATTTGCTTGCTCTTACAAGATCATACAAATCTGTGCTCACGTGTTTGCCATTTGCAACCTTCAGTGCTAGCTTCTAACAAGCAAAGTCAATGGGGAAAGCAACAGAAGACTGTAAATGGCAATCACATGACTGCAGGATGCTGCAACCATGCAGGATTTGTCTACAACAGCAATTGGTATGGCCAGACCATAAGTCAGCTGCTCATGCAACATTGCATCTTACTACTGCATTATTTAGCAATGGAGTTTTCACTCCCAATTACCATTGGCAAGCAAGGACAACATGTAGCCTATATTACTAAAAAGAACTTCTAGATCATTAGTTCTGTAATTACTATATGTTTGGAAATGAAGACAAAGTTGTTTAGTAGATCTTTTGAATTAAGAGACATTGCTACTTATGTACTGGTTGTCACATCTTTATAGTTATTGTGGATGACTTTAATCCATTTTATTTTAAATTTTCAATATTTACTATTATCATACTATGAATGCTTTTAGGGTACTTGACACTACAAGCTACCAAAATTGCATCCCAATAATAAAAAGCACAATCATATTATTGGGATACAATTTTGGTAGCTTGTAGTGTGTGCCTTCATGATGCCCTCTAGCAGACTATAATCTGCAAATGTAAGGGAAAACTGACAAACAAAAATGTTCGACCCATCTGTAGCACAAGAATGGGAGGTCTATTTCCTATGATTAGCTGCTTTTGTCTCTCCGCATTATATTTAGCAAGGACTACCTTTTCATATGTCTATGAGATATTCAGAGCCATTTTTTCTTACAGTGCATGTTAAACTGAGCTTTAAAATAATAGTAATAAAAAATTATCCCATGAACAAACTAGCTCTAAAACAGACACAACAGTATCACTAATATGTACCCAGGTTCCCATGCATGCAACAGGGAACCTAAGAACAGATAAGGAAATCCAAGTCTGAGATCAGGTATTATGAGAGATATGGTGTTCCTGGAACTCAGTTTCACCTTCTAAAAGGGAAGAGGAAAAGTACCAACCTGACTTATCTTGCAAATCATCCAGCCGCTCTCCTCTCTCTATCACCTTGGTGATATTTTCTTGCATGACATCAATAACTTCATCAACCTGGTTTTGAACTCTGGTTTAAAAATATACATAAGGATGCATCACATGACCAAGGAATTTATCACCGATACCAGAAAATGCTGATATCCTGCACATGTGTAGTTGAGATGCTGAGTGGGAAAGATAGGAGTTGTAGCCCAATTTATTCAACAGCTCTGAGTCTGAATTGAGTGTGATATAGTTAATATCAAATATTTTTAGTGTGCAAAGTCTTTAAATTCTTTATATAATTGTTAAAGAATATTCTGTAAATACAGTAGCAACATATCAATTTGTTTTTCAAATAGGCATCTGAATTAATAATTATCTGCCCAAATCTAATATTGAATCATGATTAAGGCAGAACTTGAATTGGACTTATTGAATAAATTGAAAGTTTCAAGTAAGTATATAAAGAGTATGTATCAAAGTATAATACTTATTAGATCCCCACTAACCACACTGCTCATCCTTTCTTGAATTCTCAAGTGCACATTTAGGCACACAATAGTTTCACAAGCAATATTTTAGATATTCTGATATCTTTGTAGGTAAAAATAAGAATCTTGAAATGTGATTTTAAAAAAAGCAATCCGAATGGTTGTTGCGAACCTACTATGCACAAATTAAACAGCACTGATAACTAAACTGGTTATTATTTTGTATATTGCAACAATCTAAATAAGAGTTTATGGTGGTCAAATTTGCCTTCTGTAGGAAGATACATAGAAATCATGATTTGTTCTTTAAAAGCAGAATGAGTTAGATGGCTGTGACATATGAGGACTTGCAGTCTTTGCAATATCTTCCCGCCCTCATCTCTGGCCATTAAAAAATATTTCCAGACATCGGTTGCTCTGTCTAAGAATGTTAGCAGGTAGAAAAGTCTAAGAAAGGGGAAGAGGGGAACATTTGAAAGCCAATGTACTTTTTGATGAGAGCAGAGCCAAGACTGGATTAAGAGAAGCTTTTCCTTTAACAAAAGTAAGTTTCACAAAATACAGTAAAGAACTAACTTGTTCTTTCATGACTGACCAACAAAAACGGCAAAGAATCAGTCAAAGCGGTATAAAGTGCTTCTGGCATTCACAACTTTGTGCCTACCCAGACACAATGCCAGCTCCAAAAGTACACCAATCTCTTCATTACGCCTTAACAAGATATGAAACTCCACCCAAAACAGCAATAGCTCCAGATTAAAGAAACTCATTTAATGACTATACTGTCCCATTTTGGTTTTCCTAGATGAAGACTCAGTTTAATAATTCACTCTTAGTCCATCACTGCATCCAACATCATACATGGCACATGTTGGAAAAAAAAAAACTAAGCTGGGGATCATCAGTATAGTGATGATATTCATTTCTTCATTGGACTTCTACCAGCCAAGTTAGAACTAGGCCAAAATGTGACACTTCAAACTCACATTCCTAGTGTCTAGTAACCTAGATTCCAAACAGATAGGTTGTTTCCTGCATACTACTTTGTTCCATCAAATACAGCAATGATTATAACAGGCAAAGGAAATGGCAATTAGTAACATAATTGGGCATTACTTCATTTCCTGTGTTCTTCATTGCATAAAGCTGTGTTAGCAATCAGAGTGTCACATCTTCTTTTGGCACTAGAAAGATTTTTGGGGAATGGGCATGTTGGGGAAAAGAATAAAACTAAAGCACAAAATAAGATGATAATACTCATGACAGGGTAGAACTACTTGTCTTTAATAGCTCTGATATGGGAACACATTATAATATCCCACTTCCTTTGCCTTCTCTGTATATCACTGAGAGTGAAGGAATAAGAATTATGCATTTGGAAGAATTACAGGCAGGCTCCAGTTTTTTACTCTCACATGGTTCTTCCTTCTTTCAAGCTGGTCGTGAAATCCAATCTTAGCTTTAATAGTATAATGTAGCTTCCCACAGGTGGTCAAAACTTTTTCCAGCCAACCAATGAAGAAGTGGAGGTTTTTAAGAAGAGATTGGACAACCATTTGTCTAAAATGCTATAGGATTTCTTGCTTGACCTGGGGATTAGACTAGAAGACCCCCCTCCCAGGTCCCTTCCATCTGTGTTATTATAACATATAAAATCACCATGTTTCTATTCTTTTGCCTAACTCATTTTTTAAAAATTAAAGTAACCGCCTCTCTTAGCAGTTTAAGAAATCCAATGAAAGGTAGGACAATGTTCATTATTTTATGAATAGGCTTAGCTCTAGTCTAGGCATTTCGGCTCCTTGTGTTAACTACTTTAATAAGAGTAATAAAATTGTGTCAACGTTTCATAAAGTCAGCAAGGAAGGAAGAGAACTAAAAAGGTGGGTGAATTAAGAATTTCTGAATGATTTACTATACCCATGCCACTTCGTTCCTTTTAATCCCGCTCTACAACTGGAAAATAAAAATAGACCTATCCACTTCAATAATAAAATGTTCCAGTTATAAAATGTTTCCCCATATCTGATATATGTAAAAACAATAAAAACAAAAACATATATATAGAAGCACTTAAAAAAGCAAAGAAAAGGAGTTAGTGATTGTCTTGTTTAGCAAATGTTGACAGTTATGACAGTGATATAACTCTGCAACTACTCTTTGCATTTACCACCTTTGTAGGTCTGTAAAACAAAGGAAATACAGATCATAACCAGTCACAGATCAGTTAGCAGCCACTTCACTTAATAATTGAATTGTCACAACCAAACAAGGTCTACAGTACCTATATTTCTAAAAGACTGCAGATTCTGTCTGTGTTACAGTAGATATGTAAGATGCTGGCTCAAGGGAAATAAACTGAAAATGTACAATGAAGGAGGATAGTTTTTCTAATCCCCAATAAAAGGAACTATTAATTAGGACTTCACCAAAGCATACAGCATAAATTCCAATTATTACTCCTGTATAATTGGTAAAGTTGATTGTTTTCCTACTTTTAATTAATTTTCCCTACCACTTTTGAGTCTATTTATTTATATTCTCCTCCCATGAAATTGTATAGTGTAAAGAACACATGCACAAAGATAGAAGAGGGACATTGTCTAAAAGATAAATAAATGTTAAAATATTAAAGTACTGAAAGAAATGTGACTTTTCCAAAAGACAATGTTCATTATTTTATGAATAGGCTTAGCTCTAATCTAGGAAACAGTAATTCATTTCACTTGATAAAGTATGATTGCAGAACAGTTATATTAGTGGGACATGAAAATTAAGCAAAAAATAGATTTCACTTGCCACAAAGTACTTACTGTCTGATCTTGTCATTCTTGGGTCCAAACCTTGGACCTGATGGCCCTCTCCTACAAAACGATTAAAGTTAAATTGTTACCTTTATCTCCCAGGATGAGTGGCAAATCATATAGTTGATTAACAGACAGATGTTTGAAATTTGAAGGCATTATAAATTCAGAAGAAACAGTCCACTTCTGGAAGCTACTTAAAGACATCTGGCAGAGTTTTCAGTCTTACACTGGAGAGTTTGTAGTAGCTATTACTGACAAACAATCACAATAAGTTGTGTAATACTTGGCCTGGTATTTATAAGGAACTCTTGACATCAAAGCACATAGAACAGACAGAAACAATGGTGCATGAGACCTAGGATTTGATAGTTATCCCTACTCTGATTTGGAGATACTTACAAGAAAAAGTCCTCTTCTTCATCTGAATCTTCCTCTAGGAGGTTTCTCTGCAAACACAAAAGATTGATACATCTATTAAAAGTATTTCTACTAATGGGTATTTTCATTCAAAAAGAAATTTCAAAATAATATTTCTAGACTGAATCATTAATCAATATAACTTTTGTCAGAATGTAATGCCATTGACACAATGTATGGCAGTGGTCCCCAATCTTTCTGG
>JAEANM010025917.1:0-10846 GCA_017656035.1 Myanophis thanlyinensis
GATTTGGGGTTTTCATGAGCTGTATGCCATAATTATCTCAATTATGACAAATCATGGCTTGAACTATCTTGCTTTGCGTGTAATGAGTCTATCTCATATATTAGTTTCACCTTTTAAGTTGCATTACTGAAATAAATGAACATTTGCACGATATTCTAATTTTCCAAGTTTCATCTGTATAAGAACTGGATTTATTCCAAATTATGAAGTTATGTATGCAAGTTAGTTTAGAGATTCATTTCATTTTGTAGTTTTACATTAAAATCAAAAAATGCAATGCAAGTCTGAACCATATTATTTTTTCAGACTGCAATAAAATGCTATTAGGTTCCAAGTTGATATATTAAATTTTAGCACACTAAAGAAATACAATTTCTGACTTTATTAGGATTTAACTGAAATAAACCCAGATGTGGTTAAAGACTGGAAGATATTATATATTTCTTGTTACCAAAATCTTGATATCATTCTGAATAGTTTAACAGAATAGATAATTTTAAATTTTAAATATTTTTGTATATGTGCACTCAGAAATATTGCTCCAGTTCATAAATGGACTTCTGTTTTTATGTATTTTGATATCATTTCATCAAAAAGATTACCCAATGACAAACTACAACACGTGTGGTGAAATTGAAAGCCTTCTATCTAGCCAACAATTTACAGTAATTCACTATGTAAAAATATAGGTACAACTTTCTGGGCCACAGAAGTGGTTCAATTTGACTCCTGATTTGGTTAAGTCCAATATATATACAATGTACAGCATTATTCAACCTGACCTTATTCAAACTTCAAAATTACAGTACAAAGTGGTTATTTTAAAAACAAGTGCCATATTTTAAGTCCCAATAAGTGCCAAATATAAGAGTTCTCCAACTTCACCTATGCAAATTTCTTTTTAAATCAAACTTCCAAAATGTTAGATAAATAAGGCACAAATTCAAGATCACTAAATGTGCTATTTTTAAAAGTCTTACAGAAAAATTGTTATAGTTGGCTTGGGAAAAAAAAAAACCAAGAAACAAAACACTGGCCTTAAACTATAAAACAAAACAAAAATCAATTTAAGATTATCCACAATGAAGGATTACATAACTGAAGAAGTACTACGTAACTGTTTATATAACCTTAACTAGAAGCAGGTTTAAGAATGGAGATGCCACTTAGTCCCTTTATCAATGAAGGTCACAAAAAGTGACCACACATTTACTTGAAAAATGGTAATAGCCTCTCTCACTATTTACCTTGTAGGATATTTCAAAGTTTTCACCACCCCAGATTTGTAGACCCGGATCATAGAGACCTAACTCAAAAAAGAAATCACGTTCAATGGCAAATAATCCACCAGCCATTGCAGGCGATCTAGAAGATAAACAAAAAAAAATCAGCATGCAGCATGTCATAAATTGTTATTTTATTAAAAAAACAGTATAATTTAGATATGCAGAAATTATAAAGCATTGATTTTGAAGTCACAATAAGATAATTAGAATTTAGGAATACTGAAACAGATTAAATGTTTAGTTCTTTCAAATAATTTTAAACAATGACATACAGGGAAAATGTTAGAATGGAACAGTTCCTTTTCCAAGCTTAAAATGAAAAAAGTATTACAATTTGCTTTATTTTTTACATAGGGAGGCATTTTCACCATGCGCCAATAGTTGTATCAATTCAAAATAGATTAAAACACATAGATTAAAAAAGCTCTTAGTGGGCCAAGTGACTGGAATGTTTAGCTATTGAAGTTTCTAAGTTTCTACTATAAACTATTGAAAAATCTTTGTTGAATAATGGGATTTGAGAGTGAGTCAAAATATTTTTCTGTTAGAGAGCAAAAATGTTTAATTAATTTATCAATGCTTCATAATTTCAATGAAATATATCAAACTTAATAAATCACAAATAAAAATAAAAATAATGCATCCATTTTTTTAACTGCAGGAAATTATGAAAAACACATTTCTTTAGCTAAAGGGAAAGAATCTTTGAAAAGAAAATAAGCCAGATTGCATTGTTAGTGAAGAATTGAATCAAAGCAGTACCATAGGCCTATCAATATGGGGACAGGGAAAAGGGAAATTAGAATAATTTTTTTCCAGGTAGGTATATTTTCTTTTTGAACATCCATTTGATTGGTGAAAACAAATGAAAGAGAATTGTAAAAATCAACAAAATCAAAATATTTACAGCAAATGTATCATGCAATTTGTTGTCATCAGTGTTAATAATAATTAGTTCAATTAATCAGGTTAACTCTTCTCCTGACACCAAGCTTGAGAGAGGTGTTACCCTGCTACACAGCTGTTCTGCAGGAGTAACTTTGTCAAAAGTCTTTGCCCTGGATGTGTTCTCTACTTTCTTTTGGGGTAGACCCAGCACTGAACAGAAAAACTTGGCAATAACTGCAAGCACTTAACAATTTTCTGTTATGGTTTTCCTTTCAGCATAGCATCAAAGAATATTTTTATCACACAAGTACTAAGTAATTGAACCTAATCTCAGTGTCATTCAAACGTGTTAAAATATCTTATTCTTCTTTCGGCTGTTCCCATTGGGGGTCACCACAGCGAATTATGTTTCCACTAACTCTATCCTCAGAATCCTCTACTCTCGCCCCAATTAACTTCATGTCCTCTTTTAACACATCCATATATCTCCTCTTTGGCCTTCCTCTTGACCTCTTGCCTGGCAGCTCCATCTCCAACATCCTTCTACCAATATAACCAATATCCCTCCTCTGCACAAATCCAAACCATTTCAATCTGGCCTCTCTGACCTTGTCCCCAAAACAGCCGACCTGAGCTGTCCCTCTGATGTGCTCATTCCTAATCTGGTCCATCCTGGTCACTTCTAAAGAGAACCTCAACATCCTCATCTCTGCTACCTCCATCTCTGCCTCTTATCTTTCCCTCACTGCTACAGTCTCTAACCCATACAGTATAGCTAGTCTCACTATTGTTTTGTACACCTTTCCTTTGATTCTTCTGTCACACAACACTCCTGACACCTTTCTCCACCCATTCCAACCTGCCTGCACTCGCCTCTTCACCTCTTTTCCACACTCCTCGTCACACTGGATTGTTGACACCAAATATTTAAACTCCTGCACCTTCTTGACCTCAGCCCCCTGTAACCTCACTATTCCACTTCCCTCTCTCTTGTTCACACATATGTATTCTGTCTTACTACAACTGACCTTCATTTCTCTTCTTTCCAGAGCATACCTCCACCTTTCCAGGTGTTCCTCCACCTGCTCTCTGCTCTCACTATAGATCACAGTCATTCACAAGCATCGTCCATGAGGATTCCTCTCTGACTTCATCTGTCAACCTGTCCATCATCATAGCAAACAAGAAGGGACTGAGCCAATCCTTGATGTAGCGCCACCTCCACCTTGAACTCTGTCTGACTTACAGCACATCTCACTGTCGTACTCCTCTCATATATATCCTGAACTACTCTGACGTACTTGTCACTCCTGACATACTCAGAGAGTACCATAGCTCCTCTCTCAGCACTCTGTCATACGCTTTCTCTAAATCCACAAAGACACAATGCAGCACCTTCTGACCATCTCTATACTTCTCCGTTAACATTCTCAGGGCAAAAATTGCATCAGTGGTGCTCTTTCTGGACATGAAGCCATACTGATGCTCACAGAGTTCCTTCAACTTCCTTTCTTAGCCTAGCTTCCACTACTCTTTCCCATAGCTTCATTGTGTAGCTCATCAATTTATACCTCTGTAGTTGCTACCACTCTGCGCATCACCCTTGTCCTTAAAGGTTGGCACTAGAACACTTCTCCATTTCTCAGGCATCTTTTCACTCTCTAAACTCCTGTTGAACAAACTAGATATAAACTTTACTGCTGTCTCTCCTATACACTTCCACACCTCCACAGATATGTCATCTGGACCAATAGTCTTTCCTCTCTTCATTCTCCTCACTGCCTTCCTCACTTCATCCGTTCTAATCTTCCTGCTCTACAATATTCCCCTCTTCCCCTCTACTTTTCCTCTCATTTTCCTCATTCATCAGTTTCTCAAAATACTACTTCCATGTTCTCTGCACACTCTCCTCACTTGTTAGCACATTTCCATCTCTGTCTTTAATCACACTTATCTGTTGCATATCCTTCTCATCTCTATCTCTCTGTCTCACTAATCTGTGTAAGTCCTTCTCACCTTCCCCCTGTCTAACCTGGCATACAACTCATCATATGCTTTCTGTTTGGCCATTAGCACCTCCTTCTTCACTCTACGCTGCAATTTTTTGTAATCCTGTCTACTGTCTTCAATCTTTTCTACCCACTGTCAAGTCCTGATGTTGTTTGGAACACTGACACCAACTTCTTTTTAGCTAGCCTCTTCCTCTGGATGCTATTCTGTACTTCCTCGTTCCACCACCACGTTTCCTTATCTTCTTTCCACCTTCCAGATGACACACCTAGCATCTTCCTACCTGTCTCCCTGATCACTTCTGCTGTAGTTTCCCAGTCATCTGTGAGTTCTTCCTGACTACCCAAAGCCTGTCTCAACTTCTGTTTGAATTCCTCACAACATTCTTCCTTTTGCAACTTCCACCACTTGGTCGTCTTCTCTATCTTTCCTCTCCTCTTCGTCCCAACTGTCAGAGTCATCCTACACACCACCATTCGATGCTATCTGGCTACACTCTCTCCTATCACCACTTTGCAGTCACTAATCTCTCTCAGATTGCCTTATCTACATAGAATGTAGTCTACCTGTGTACTCCTACCTCCACTCTTATATGTAACTCTATGTTCCTGCTTCTTCTGGAAATAGGTGTTAACTACAGCCATTTCCATCCTCTTAGCAAAGTCCACCACCATCTGTCCTTATAGGTTCCTTTCTTTAACACCAAACCTGCCCATCACCTCCTCATCACCTTTGTTTCCCTCACCAATGTCTCTATTGAAATCTGCCCCAATCACCATTCTCTCCCCTCTGGGAATTCTCTCCATCACCTCATCTAACTCACTCCAGAATCTCTCCTTCTCTTCTAACTCACACCCTACTTGTGGAGCATAACCACTGACTACATTCAACATTACCCCTTCAATTTCCAACTTCAAACTGATCACCCTGACACTTTTTTCACCTCTAAAACATTCTTCACGAGCTCCTCCTTCAGTATCATTCCTACCCCATTTCTCTTCCTATCCACACCATAATAAAAGTTTGTATCCTCCAATAATACACACTTTGCTACCCTTCCACCTGGTCTCCTGCATACACAGTATATCTACCTTCCTTCTCTCCATCATGTCTGCTAGCTCTCTACCTTTCCCTGTCATTGTGCCAATGTTGAGACCCTATTCTCTGACCTATACTCCTGCCTTTCCTCTTCTCTGTCTACGAATCCTTCTGCCTCCTCTCCTTTGACCGATGTGTTAAAATATACAATGCAAAATAAAATAATATATAAGGCAACTGGAAACGGGCCCAAGAGTTCAGAAGGGCAGCAAGCTTACACTGATACCAACATGCTCTATTTCCCATTTTAATGCCTGAACTACCTCATTACTTTTCTAGTCAACAAGAATAACCATGCACTAAAATAGGAGCTATTAATAATCTGAAGGATGTGCAAATTGCAACATCCATTCAAAGAAATTCCTAAAGCAGCAATTATTGTTATATATGTTGCTTAGAAAATTGAGTAGATAAGCATATTATATACAAGTTGCAAAAGTTAATTTAGTTATATTAGAAATGTTGATCATAGGTTAGTGAAAAAAAATCGAGCTTATTTTAAAGCATTATTTTAAGAATGGAAGATCATGCAAGTATTTAATAGGTCAGTATATCCTTAAGAAAAAGAAAAACATTTAAGCCATTTAGTGATTACCGATACGGCTCAGTTTTTGTCTTTCTCATTGCCTTCTCACGTTTGGTCAGGGGAACCCTCTTCCAGAGCATGCTCCAATCCCATGCTCCTCTAGCAAACCCATCTTCGTCACCACCCCCTTGGGGTACAATATTATAAGTGTTGCCATCTATGACATCTATAAGCGGCACAGTACATGTGGTTCTGCAGGATTTTGCATGATGATGGTGAGGATGATGGAAGGCATATAGCACATTTAAACGAACCATGGTTCATGGAAAAGAAAGGGGGAAAAATGAAAGAATTTAGGTATGCATGAACTAACAAAGATCAGTAGAACAAAACAATGTTCTTTACCGATATGGCTCAGTTTTATATTTTCTTTTTGCCTTTTCCTTGTGGCTTAATGGAATACGTTTCCATAGCAAGCTCCAGTCCCAGGCCCCTCTGGCAAAGCCATCTTCATCCCCGCCTTGCTTTGGTTCAATGGAATAGTCATTCCCATCTATGTAATCTATTAGAGGCACAGTGCATGTAGTTCTGAAATATTTATGGAAGGGGAAGAGACAAGGTTAAACTGTCTAATCTAATAGATTACCCACTATCTTTAATGCCTTACCCAAATATAATTGAATATTTGAATAAATGCAGTACAGATATACACTACATTTCCTAGAAAACTAAATTAAGGAACAGAGATTATGAATTAACAGAATTAATTCAAATTAATGTTGAGAATACATTTATCTTTTCCTCCATAGATTCTTGAAAATTAATTGTCAAAGGGAATGATGTAAATTGCATGTTTTACATTTGGACAATGTGGTATTCTGCTGTTAAATGCATCTGTCTTGTTTGGTTTCATGAGGCAAAAGGACTGTCAAATGGTTTTACCAGTTTCTTAAACATGTCATTAATTTAAAAAAAACAATATAAAGTTTGCAAATATATTATTTTAACATACATTTTTAAACATGTCATACATTATTTTAAAAAACATTGGGCCTGATTTAAAGCTAGCAAATATACTGTTTTAACAGGTACTTTTATTAATTCTATAACACTTCGAAACAAAAACTAGTGCTCTGCTGTAATTACGCAAACTAACTATTTAAAAGGAAGGAGAGGGAACAATTTAAATGATATCTTTTAAATGATATCTGACAATTCACATACAATTCTGCTTTGCACATTGAGGACTACTTTCTTAGATTTGTATTCTTTATTTCAATGTAGCCTTCGTTTGTATAAATATGGATATTAACTTGTCAACTGTTTGTATTACAAGTGAAATCAATTATGCAATTAATGTCTTTAGATAATAACAGAACTTTAACTATTTACAGTGTTATACTTTAGATAAAAATTGTTAATGTAGTATTTTTCCTAAATTAGTCTTGTAGAAAAAGCAGTTTTATCAGCCAACCTGCAAACTTCTATTTGGGCAGCTGAAAAAATGTGTTAGAAAATTTAAAACCCATTAAAAATGATTATCTGTCTGAGATACTACAAAATTACAATGTTTAACAGATTCCTGAGGGATAGAAATAAGCAAATTATTACCTGTCTTTAGATATAGGAGCTATTAGTGGCACATACCAGTTTACTGCCACCTCACAATGGGCATCAAGGTAAATTAAAACCTTTAAAAACAAAGAGGAAAGGAGATTTCAATTTAGTTTATATTTTCTTATAAAAATACATGTTGAGTTTATTTTTTTAAAATGTAATTTTGCAATTAAGAATTGTGGTTAAAATAATAATGTGGATTAATATCTGTTAAAAGCAAATTTGAGACTATATGAAAATAAGGATTTTATTTAGCAAATAGTATTCTACCTTTCCAAGTTTAGCCTTCTGGGCTCCAATGCTTCTAGCTTGAATTAAACCTTCTCTCCTTTCATTTCGAAAAATCTTTACAAGGCCATTCCACTGCTTAATATAATCCTCTAGTCTTTCTTTTAAGTGTTCTATCAAATAATAAAAAGAGGTTTCCACGAATATTATAAATATTTAAGGTTGAGCTGACAATACAAACTACATCTATATTAAAACATACATATATTTGACTAAATATCTACATTCTTCAAAAATCAAGGATGTCAGATTCAATGTGTAATTTAGATATATTTTCTGATAAGTGCACACTTATTTAAGAATTATTTCTTGATTATTCTTCAAAAGTTATGGATGTCAAATTCATTATGAAAATTTGGTATAGCTGCAAGCTCACTTCAGAATTATTTCTTGATTATTTCACAAGCATAGAACAAAACAGAAAGGCAACATTGAAAATGAAACATTGGAAAATTAACCTGTGATATATCATGGGCCTGTATTATGTCCTTATATTTTAAACTCTTTTACCAACAGAAAGGCAGAAGAAATACTAATTTTCCAGCCATGTCCCAAATGTATATATGCCATTTTAAACCAATGATTTTAGGATATTCCATTTTTTAAATCAGGCTTCTAACCAGTCTAAAATAGACTCAATTGACAGCAGAAGAGTGATAAAATACTATAGCTGCTCTCTGACATACATCACCCCTCTCAAATCAAGACTTTTTAACTCACAAAATAAAATGCTTTATTTATTAGCGATCAAGTTGTGGTGACAGGATATATTTATTAGTATCTACAATTTATTAGTACCCTGGAAAACAAAAGATTCTAAGATCCTTAAAATACCTTCAATACATAAACAGGTAAAAAAACTGTTTAACATTTTTTATTTTTTCAACATCTTTCAAGATATTTATTTCAGTTATATTGATAAAGAGATGTAACAAATGTGTCACTTAAATATTTGCACGTGGAAAAAGTAAGTACACCTTGCATGAGGAAAAAGTACACTTTACAAAGTAAAGATATTTATCACTACCTCAAATGCCTAAAATTATAAGCAAGTGCGCCGGATGAGGTGTAAACAATTAGAACAGTATTAGAAAGGATCTGCAGGAGTATAAAACCTCAGACATTTAGTTAGTTTCATTTGTTCTTTGTTGCTGAAGATGTGGTGTCATCATGCCCTGCTCAAATGAGCTCTCCCGTAACTTCAGAAAGATTATAGATGCCTATGACTCTAGGAAGAGGTTTTAAAAGATCACCAAACAACTGAACATTAATTGGTGAAAAACAGACAGCATTTCACTAGCAGAAACGGATACAATTATAAAGCATGGTGGTGGAAATGTTATGTTTTGGAGCTGCTTTGCTGCATCATGGCCCGTGCAATCACATCACAGATCAATTATAAATTCTTCATTATACCGGAGGATACTTGAAGATAATGTCAGACCCATTTGTCAGAAGATTATTTTTAAATTCAAAGATAAAAATATAAAAATTAAGTAAAGACTCTATGAAAACTGACTTTGCAATTGTCTATTCAAAATAATAAACAGATAAGCTATTTCTATGGAAAAGTAAGTATATCCTTGGTTCTAATACTTGGTATTCCCCCTCCCCAGAAACTACCACAAGTAGGTATTTCTTGTAACTGTCTACTACTGTCTGACATTGAAGACCATCGGGAAACTTCAGCTAGCAATGAATGTGGCTGTGTGGGCAGTTATGCGTATCTCTTCCATGAACTGCATTGATTGCCAGTTTGCTTCTGAGTGCTAGGTTATTTGAGGGACTGTATTATCTCAGATACATCTACCCATCCCATCAACAGAAGAGCTATGCTCTGGGTCCTGTGCAAAGGAGTTCCATCGGGTAGGACCCAGGATCACAATTTCAGCTATAGAACATAATATTGTTTCCCCTGTAATGAGGTTCACCTTCCAGAAAGCCTTGAAAACCTGATAGTTCCATCAACCCTGGGGAGCCCCTGGGGAGCCCCTGGTGAGCCTGCAAAGTGCTTGAATAAGGCTAAATTATGTTTGTCCACCAGCTATCCTGGGATTCTTTTATGTTTTATTCCTTTTTGTTGTTTTTTATTTTCGTTGTTCTTTATGGCTGATGTTTTTTACATTGTGATATGGTTGGGTATTTTGCTTTAAAGCCCCCAGAGTCACTTTTTATGACATGGACAGCTATATAAACTTGCTAAATAAATAAATATGTTAAACAAGAAAAACAAATCTTTACATGGGATGTACTTACATTTTCTCATGACTGTATGTCTCTTATGATAATTAAAAATACAAGAAAATATTTGCAGTGATTACTTTTTTTACTGGAATGTTGTTTAAAATATATTAAAATGATCATTCACAATCCTTGTAGTCTCTAATTGTTCAATGTAGCAAGGAATTTATGAATTAGGATTTTGAAAGCGATAAGCATATCCTCCCAAATACAATAGGCACTATTTCAGCAAGAAAATGCAATGACTGAAATATGTATATTATTTAAATTGCTACAGTCATATTTACTTTAGTCATCTACATGGTTTCACTGCTATAATCTTCCCAAATTCTTCACACTATATCTTTAAAAAAAATCTAATGAAATACATCTAACTGTACATACAGGTAGTCCTCAATTTACAATCATTTGTTTAATGACAGTTTGAAGTTACAATGGCACTGAAAAAGTCACTTATGACCGTTTTTCGGACATGAGCATCATAGCATCCTTTCTGTCACATGATCAAAATTTGCACACTTGGCAACTGGTTCATATTTATGATGGTTATTGTGTGCCAAGGTCATGTGATCATCTTTTGCGACAAAGTCAATGGGAATATGTTCACTTAACAGTTGTGATATCAACTTAAGAACTGCATTGATTCACATAACTGTGACAAGACAGTCCATAAAACGGGCAAAACTGACAACTAACAACTGTTTCGCTTAGCATCATAAATTTTGGGCTCAAGTGTGGTTGTTAAATCAAGGACTACCCTTATTAACTCTTCCTGAAGAGTTATTATTAACTTTGATTTAGGCCAGGGGTCTTCAAACTTGGCAATTTTGTGACTTGTGGACTTCAACTCCCAGAATCCCTCAGCCAGCCAAGCTGGCTGAGGGATTCTGGG
>JAEANM010025918.1:0-10846 GCA_017656035.1 Myanophis thanlyinensis
ATTATCACAACCCTAAATTGGAAGTACACCGTAGTGTAAGCCTTACCTTGTCCAAAAGACAGAATGGATTGCTCCTTTCTGATCTGAAATCTCCTATTATTTCAATAATCAATAGAGAAAAAAAGAATAATGTTTGGATTCCTGAAGAAGAACAGTATTATTCCAGTAGTGGAATAATGAAAAATAAATAAATAAGATGCAGTATGTCTTCAAGGAATATTTTTAATTTAATTAACACAACTAGATTTTCTTTCTCTTTGATAAATGCATTTCATTACACTAATGCTTCACTGTTCTCCTTTTCTCTGCAATTATATTTTATGTCACAACAAGTCATTTTGCTTATGCCAAAAGGAATAAATAATGTATAGATGGATAATGACATTACATGGCAGCAGGATTGACTCCATCTTTTTCTCTCTCCACTTTTTCATGGAAAAAAACAGCACTATTGAAATGAGATAATCTCATGTAAACATGTAACCAGAGGCAAGAAGTATGATGAGAATAAATCTGAGATCATTATTTTCACACTGAATATTTATTATTAATATTCATTCTAGCAGTTTCTTTCTGTTATTGTTAAAATGAAAATGTGCCATATATATTAATTCTGAACAAAGGGGGAGACAAATCATTCAGAGATTAAAAATGACTGCAAACTCATGTTTCCCTTATCAATAGAAAAAAAAATCATGATGAATTTCAGAAGAAAAACTCTTTTGCCTTCTATATTCTTTTTCCAAACAATACTAGAATTCAAATGGAAGAAATATGGCATGTCTCCTGTTTCATAGGACCAAGAAAGTCACAAATAGATCTTTGAGGATTCTCTATTAAAATAGGTCATTGATTTTGGGGCATTTTTGTTATATGCATCCCTAATAGATCACTCAAGATCACTAAGTGCAATGTAGAAATTTGAAAGTGGCTAAGAAACTACAGCAAGAACACCATAACACAATTTATACAAGCATAAAATCCATCAGGACAACAATATACGCTACTGGCAGCATGGTCAAATGTATGTGGTCATTTGGCTATTCAAAGATATATTAGGAAAAAAAATTGACAGTGTAAAAACCCACACTGTAGATGTGCTGAACGGTTTTTAAATTAAATAAATTATTTGGCTACTCCTAAAATTTTAGAAAGATAAATGCAACCTTTGTCTACTTCCATCATGGATTATTTGAAAGGATCATTAGAAGTCAGATTTTTTTTTTCCTGACATATTGAAATAGTGGCAAACCTACTAGAAGTAGTGGCAAACTTATCCCACAGCCCGCTCTATGGGAATGCAGGTTGTTGCCCCAGCTCAGCTCATCACGTTTTTCCGTCGCGTTTGCAGGGAAACAGAAGTTTGTGGGACTAAAAAAAAAGGTCCAGTCAATCAATTGCAACTTCTCATGAAAGAAAAAAGATCTTGCCTCCTTCAGAGTTGACTGTGTTGTGATGCCCTGCCTCCCTGCTGGCCAGCTGATCTTCGGTTCTCTGAAGCACAAGTGCAAGACTTGCAGTTTGGGCACTCAGACTCTAAAACGTTCACCATCACTGAAATAGACCAATTTGTTTCCAAAGCCTCCGACGGCCTTGTTTTAAATTCCTGCTGCAGACCAGAATGAGGGACTGGATCACCAGAAGTCATTCCTTGCCTTCTTCTTCAGTGCCTCCCCTGAATACAATGTTTCCATTCCATCTAATTATTTGCATTCCGTCTGATTGTAGACCTACTGGTATAGATCTACCCTCATTAATATGCATTCACTATTTTTCTTATAGATTCACTTTTTGCCATTAAAATAATGAATACAGTTTTTTTTAAATCATAGTCTCCTTCTGGCTCTTACATTCTCTTTGCTTTCCTTCTGCAATGAGTTTACAATTGATAGATCTTTGTTTTCAAATTTCTTATTCTACACATTTCTCCCTTTCTCTCCCTAAATTGAAGGTGTCGTTTCAGCACTTACCTGTGGTGCTGTCAGATACATGTATCCCATTGCCAACCTTTTAAAACTGATGGATGCCCCACCCAATTCAATTCATATTGCTGAGGCATGTTCGTATCATATCTGGAAAAAAAATGTTAGCCACTCAGTTCAAAAGAGAGTTTGGTCAATCTTTCTTTTAATTTTGTCTGAAATTGATTTTACTATCAGAAAAATATTATAGATACTTCTGAAGTAATACCCCTATCAAGAAACTGCCAAAGAGCTATCAGTAAACAGCTGAACCAAAGAATCCCTAAGACCTCCCCCATCCACACAGACAGGCAAGACACCAGAATATAAACTAACAAACAGCATTCCTTAGGATAATGAAATGTCTACAAGAAAACAAGCAAGTTCAGAGAGCACCAAGGACTCCTCCTTTCAACCCTGAGCTACCAATATTCTCCTTTATTGGTATTTCTAAAAGTTAAGTGAGCACTTCTGAGGGTTTGCTTTTTTTTTTTTTTAAATCCATCCTTGGATAGCTATTTTATTCCAGCTCGTTCTGTACACACAGAGAGATTTGCTTCCTGAACATTGTCTTCATTTTCATAGTCTCTAATTTTAAAGTATTGCAAAACCTTTAAATAATTATGGTATCACAACCCTGTGATGTGTTGCTTTGTCTAAGAAGAAGAAATATCATTTTTTCCTCTGATATATTTTTTTATAATTTTCTTCTCTTTTTAAATGTCAAATAATTTCACCTCTGTCTATAAAAAGCTTATTATCTTGAGGGAAAAAAGCCTTCTCCTAGTAGTTTGGAAATAATTTCACGTTTTATTCAGTTTCATAACAGATTTAAAGAATCAGTTCTGCTTATTTTATCTGCTTTATTAAAATGGAAAGCAAAATGATCCAGAACTATTTTTTTTAAATGTCTTTATTATTTTTAATAGGAAGCAATACAATTGTATAATTAAATACATAATCCGCTTAAAATCTTTGTTAAAGCAATGTGCAGTTTAAAAAAAGCTACACCATTCCCAGAAAATGCAATTCTCCCCATTCCAGGAACTATCAAATATTATCTAGTTATGAAGTATTCCACGTCATAACCAAGATCAATTGTAGACTTATAAAGGTAAATATTTCCCCTGTCCAATTATGACTGAAACTAGGGAAGGTACTCATCTCTGTTTCTTAGCTGAAGGAGCCAGCATTGTCTGAAAACACTTCTGTGGTAATGTGGCCAAGGTGCACAAGAATGTTACTTTCCCACCAAAGTGTTACCTTGTCAGGGTTCCACACAGCATCCACAATTTATTCAGAACTCCAAATAAATGAAAGTCCTTAGAATAAGATTTTATTGAAGACATTGTATTGGTACATCTGGAGAAATCCTGAATCTGAAATTCCCAGGCTCTCTCCAACCAAGTAAATTGAAAGTTCCTTCCTATTAATTATTACATGTCAGCGGCTCGCCAATCCAGTCAAGGTGACATCAAAGTTCATCTTCACAAACAGCCCACACCAGGTGCTAATGAACTGGCCTTGGTTCTCCTGAGAAATATTCAGAAAGAATGTAAAAGATAACAGCCTTCGAGTTGTTACTATCAAAACCCAACTCCCCAATTCCCTGGCCTTCCTTACAATGTGTCATGACTAAGAGAACTACTGTATTACTTGCAAAAGTGTAGAATAATAAACTGAAGCACATATTTTCTTTTTAGGCTTGACAACCTATTTATTTACTTATATTTGCATGCTTTCAAACTGCTAGGTTGGCAGGACCTAGGGCAAGTAACAGGAGCTTACCCCATTGGGCAGTGCTTGGATCTTGAATCTGGGCTGTCAGCTTTCCAATTGACAAGCTCAGTTTCTTTAACCATGGAACCATCACACTCCAAATCCAAATCCAAATCCAAATCCAAATCCAAATTTATTGGTCACATACACAATCATACATGGGTACGATATGCAGTGAAATGCTTATGCAACCGCAGGTAAGTTAAGGTAGGAAGGGCTAACAAAAGTGTAAAAGGCATGATGTAGGGATTATTGTTTTGGGAGTGCAGTTATGTGACCTATTTAATAAAACCACTAACCCAACTTCACTGTCTTTGGGCATCAGTGATATTATCTAATTTGGTAATAAAAAGTCAGCAAGAAAACCACCAAGGTCAGAGACCAATGACCCCACACTTTTAAATTTGTTTAGACTAGATCTGGGCTTTGCCTCCTCCCTCCCTTATAAATAAATTGGTGCTATTTCTTTTTTCCATTTTGGTTTTGGTGCATTGAATTCAATTTGCACTGCATTCAAGGGCTGTGATATCGGCATGATCTTATGATGCTGGAAAGTTGTTTTCTTTTTTTCTGATGGGGTTTTATGTGTGTGTGTGTGTATAAGTCACTGTGCTTTTTAGAAAAAGAAAACTCAGACTATACATTAAAAAAAGAAACTGCTACTATTTTGGGAGCATATTTATTTCTTTGGCAGATCATCTTATCACAGAAAGCAAGTAGCTTTTTGCTGGATGAGCAAAGCTGGTAGCTTGTAAACTACTGTGAGCACCGAAAGATCACTAAAGACCAACTTTGAAGAACTCCAGCAGTAGCAGAAACAGCATAGAAGCTGTTTCATTTCTTTGAAAGAGAAATAGCAGAATTTGTCAAGATGGAATATAGTATAGCATGAATGTAATATAATTGCTGGAGATTTCCAATGTGTCTGTCTCATGATTTTTTTTTCCTTGCCTTTAAAATGTATCCAATCTGAAAAGATCCACAGAAAAAATGTGTCAGCTGGGAAAGCTGCACCCTAAAACAAATAAGAATGTTCATGTAAAGAAAAGCATAAAATGAAATGGACTATAAGAAGATAGAAACATATGTAATATTGATAAAAATATAATTTGGACCGACCAATAGATGAAAGTTCTGGAAATGTGGTAAGATGTTCGGCTGAGGAACCAAAATAAAAGAAAAAGGAAAGATAAATTTAACATATGAATTATATCTCTCCTTCCAGCCTGCCCTCCGGTTTTCACAATATTGGCAATTAGTCTGCAGAATCTTTTGCTCTGAATGTGTTATTAATAAATGTCAAGTTGCTTCAGGAGAAAGCATTAATGGTAGTGACCTCATCCAGGAAAAAATTGTTAATTTTCTATAATCAAATCTTTACAGGGGTAGGAGATATGCCTCTCCCAAATGTTATCAAGTGCAGTACTACAGATGATTAAACACTTTATTTAGTCTATCTTTACAGTATATTTTACATTAATTATCCTAATTATAATTCTCAAACTCATCTATGGAGCAGAACGCGGCAATATTTTGCAATGCATTTCTAACTTAAATAAAAATTTAAAAACCCTATATAACACACCAAAATATTTATTCTAGATTAAAATTACAGCATATGTACAAATTAATGCATGCTAGGTTTTTGAGGACTTGGGTAGCAAACTACCCACGTCACAACACTATAGTTTTCTTTCCCGAGTTGACAGTGTTTTTAAAACTGGTGCTGAGAATGCCAAGGTTGCTTTGATGGGGAAGATTTCAGTATTTATACTGAAATGTTCTCATCTAAATGTCTTTATGGTTGCTATGACAACCATGAACAATATATAAACCACCAAACACATGCTAAGCCACCTGCCAGAATTACTCTTTAGGTTACTGTAGGATACAGAATCATCGTTTAGGAAATCTGCTTGCTATGGGAGATCCAACAAGGTTTTTTTTTTTTTTTTTAAAGTCAAAGCCAAATCACCATTGAACCAATTAGATCCTCAGACAATTTGCAGGGCTAACTGGTCCAGCAATCCAATATTGGTAGCTTCACAATGTTTCCTGTATAATTTACAATATTTTCTTATCACTTTGGTGAGTCTATTGAAGACCTACTTCCTTTCTGGAATGGACAGATAATATGGAAGCATCTTTAAACAAATTGAAGAATTATATTTCCTTTGTGGTATACTGAAGAATTAATATTAATTAAATAATAGGGTCAATAACTAGAATACAAATGACAGAAGAGTAAGTGGCTTTTTGACTTTTTTGACCATGGCAGACTTTTGTTCTTCATGCCTCATCTAGGTCAGAAAACATGACAGGTTGAACAGATTATATATATTTTTGAAGAGAGTGATAGATGATTCATCCTCTATCTTAGAATTGAAATAATTGTATTCTGCTCTTTGGTTCTTTATTACTGACAAAATTCTATTATGTAACCTATACTCTTCAATAACTAATTGAACCCATTCATCTGAATAGTCATAATATACATAATTGTATCCCTACATGTATAGCTGGAAAACTATGCACTATGCAAACCTTCACTTTGTGAAGGTACCTTATGGGTTGACATTTTTTTTAAAGAACCTTGACTGTATGTATCAGCAATGAGAAAATATATCTTTATTTAGTAACCTCCAGACTGGATTTTAAAAGTACAATTTATATGAAACTTAATTAAAACATTCACAAGTTTCAGAGTCAATAAAATGAAGTTATTTTGCTAACAGTTGGCAAATGGACTTTGAGTATATATCCAAGCCCAATTCAAGATCTCTTAAATCAAGAGTAAGTTACCAGCTTTGCTTTGGGAAAAATTAATATATATCCACACATATTTTCATCAATTATCCACATTGGTGAATATCTACTCGTAAAATTTTATAAACAATCCACAAGTTTCCTAAATCATGAACACTTCTATTTTTTTCTGGCCTTAGTTTAGTATTCCCTAGTAGGATATCATGAAATATGAAGAAATGCTTTTTGTGAAAGTCAATTTCTTTCTGCGTATCCATTTCAACATGATTACCACCAAGTTCTACTCAAGGCAATTCAGCCATGATAAAAGTAGGAAACACAATCACTTTTCTGTCAGCATGATAATATTGTCTTATTGATCAGCATTAACAGAATTTCCCTGTCCTTATTGTTATTGTAGTAAATAACTTTACTAAGATGTCAACATTCAGTAGTAAAGAACCTTTAATGTTGAGTTTATTTTGAAGCTCTGTAATCCAGTCAAACTCTAAGATTTTTACAATAAATTAACCAACTACCTTCCCCAAATATGCACTCATAAATTTACCTAGAGCTAAAAGTAAGACAAACCATAGCTGTTTTAAATGTTTTACAAAATGCCGAGAGGATGTTCTCATATGGACTCCAGGATGTGTGTTCCAAGAAATAGAAAAGACCTGGCATCTAGGCCTCTTTAAAAAATTCATTGTGATACGAAGAGGAAGAAATAGGCTTTAGGGCAGAAGTAAAATTCAGCAGGTTCTAGCAAGTTCACTAGAACTGGTAGTAAATTTTCTAAGCAGTTTGGAGAACCGGTTGTTAGAAGAAATCTCCTTTTGTTTTTTTTGTTTTTCCACTTTACAGGGTTAGTCCTGTAAGGAAGGCAGGAAAATAAAACATTCTGATGTTGTTTCTAGTCTAAACTTTATTTCCCTGCTTACAGAAACTGCCCGCCCAGTCACATGACCCCCCCAGCCATGCCCACCTGCCATGTTCACAGAACCAGTTGTAAAAAAAATTAAATTCCATCACTGCTTTAGGGCCACCTGATTTAGGCCCATCTTAATTGAAGCTTAGGCCTCTAGTAATGATTATCTCTCTTCTATATCACTTCATAGTGCTTTATAGCACTATGTGCTATAAAGTAACAGGTTTACAGAGTCAGCATTTTTCCTTCAACGATCTGGGTCCTCATTTTACCAACCTTGAAAGGTGAAAGACTGAGTCAACTTTGTGGAATGCAGAGTTAGCTTGCAATATTGCATTTAACCACTACACCACCATGACTCTTAAAACCTTTAATAGAATGTTTCTAAAGAATACGATTGTGTAATTCTAAGGTCTTTTTATTCTTGTTCCTATAAAAACTACTGGAAACCAGATACCACATGTCATCTGTGCAAAATCTTTTTCTTCTTCTGTGTCATCTTTTTCTTCAAGAACACCTCAAAGTGTAGGCTAAACGGATTATTTAAGAAAGAGCAGGCGAAGAAAGGCAAAATTAATTTACAGTTGAAAGATTTTAATGTTCAGTGGCAAAGTAAGGCAATCAAACAAACAAAAACAGAAAATAGATTGAAATAAAATTTGCCTGTATCTGTAGATTATTTGGAAATATTCCGTTAAAGTAATCTGTAATTTCTGATTTTTCATCAAACATAAGGATTCTATTTAGGAATAGCTTTTTCCTCACAACATTGCCCATAATCTATGATTTACTGCCATTATAACTTATTTTAAAGAAGCAGGAAAACTCTCAGAAGGATTGTTTTGTAGAGAGGGTAGAATTTAAGAAATATCTATTTGAACTACAGTACTGCCACATTCATTCTTCCATTGCCCAGTCCTCTGCTACTGGCATACTTAAATCTCAGCATTTCCAGACAAATAGTATAATCTTTTTTTAAAAAAAATAACTTCCTATAATTCTGCCAGAATAGCAGTTCTGCTCAGTTTCAGACCTACTGAATAAAGTATTGCAATTCATGGACTATTTAAAAAGGTCTCCATCCAATAAGCTTTCTTTGCTTTTATCTTGTTTTGCTTTATTTTGTTTTTAATGAGAGACCTAGCCATTGTTTTCCATTTGTAACTTTGGGGTCATCCATCCAAATGTCATGCCATTTGCAAGCATTCTATTATTCACTTTTAAGGCATATGATTTGCCACATTTGAGTTTCACTGTTTCTATCTACTTCCATTGTTCTGACCTGTGTAGGGTGTTTCTATTTTTCATCCCAATGCAAATGACTGAAAAACAAAGGCTGAACAGAAAAGGGAACAAATTTCCATTCATGATTTATTAGTTTGAATAATCATTTGTCTTTATAATTAGCCTGAATGAAACAAATGGGTTCATTTTTTAAATTTTCTACCCAATTAAAATATAAACCCCATCTCACTATTAGCCTTCTAAAAGGACTCAACTGTCATCTTGTAATTGCAAAAAGGAACTGGCTTATTGCCTTGTGTTAGTGCTTGTTAGTACAACCAGAACAATAGTTAGTACAAGAACTGTTTCAGCTATTGCTACTGTAATGTTCATGCTATTGCTGCAATGAAGAGATGGACACTGGTAACATCAATGCATTATTGAGGATGGCACCAGTAGAAAAGAAACAATTTGTGTAATGGTTACAAAGGCTTAAACTAGGAAGGTGTCAACTCTCAATTGAAATGAAATGCCCTGAGTGATCCAGGACTCATAAGTACCATTATTATTATTTTTCCATCAAAGGAAGCCAGTCTAGCATTTGTTCCTAAATGGAGGTACACTGTTGAATTCAATTAAAACTAAGAATGTCTTTGTCGTACAAGGTGATGTACTGAATTCTGCTGTTCTGCTCTCCACGGCATGTCGTGGAGCTGCACAGTCTTTCTAGTTCCAACTTCTGACAGTGGATGCAGCTACTCTCAGTGACTGCAGGGTGGATCAGCCTCAATGTTATGAATGTTTGGTATTCAACTAGGCTGAACTAGGCTGGAGTAGGCTTTTCTATTTCAAATGCCTCTGAGTTGGAGTTGGTTATGACATTATAAGCGTCTAGTTAAATACACTTAGAGCTCCAAAGACCAAGCTCAATTCCTCAAGACCAACAGGAACAAACTCTTCCCAGACAATCACATCAGAAGATCCCTGACCACTAAAAAGGGCCTGCATAACTAGAATCTAACTCTGAGAAAATCTGAGATTTTTTATCTGACAGATGCCATTAAAAAATTTCAAGGATATAATAATCATCCCCAGCAAGTACTTAAATAGGGTCAATAAAGTAATTAACAGAAATTGTAATAATGATTTTGTTGCTCTTACCACCACAGGACAATCCTGAAAAAAGCTTTTAATTGTGACAATTCGTGTTGAACATTTTTTTCCCACTATTCTCTAAGTTCTCTTCTTCTGTTTCATCTTCCAAAGCTTTTTTCAAAAACAAGGAGATCTCTGGGATCAACTAATAGAGAGAGGCCACAGCTCTATTCCAATATTGTCAGAGGCAACAGCTACTCTCTTGTTCCAAACAAAGGCTAAAGCTGCAAATGAACTGGGCATCAAATATTCAGAAATTTTACCAAGTACCCTTTAAAATCCAGCTGAATAGGTCCTAACGACCTGTGGTGGGAAGCAGGTAAAGAGAACTCCAAAACAATCAGAAAGAAATCCATGACAAGCAACAGACTGAAAAATTGTCCAATTTTATATCATGTTGTCATCAGCCCAAGACAAAAAACTTATATCCAATATGTGACATCCTTCCCAACACTATGGTGTGTCAGATCCATGATGCCATGGTAGTTCCATTATTGTACTGGTGGACAACCATTAGTATTTGCCAAATGTACAACCAAATCAATTTGCTCAGACAAGAATGATACAGATTAGCAAGAGGACTGGTGCAGAATAGCAATCCTATCAGTTTCCTAGATCACAAATGCTGATTGTGATCTAAGTTTGTTCCCCAGAAGAGATGACTTTAGGTTCTCCTTTGTCTGAGTTAGCAAAATGGGGTTTGAAAGGTGTAGGTAGAAGGTTGGAAATAAAGGAAATACAGTACATTCTCTTATCCCAGAGACACAAAGTAACTTTAGGGTCAGCTGTGATGGTATCAGATGGTATTAGTTGCTGCTTTGCAGGAGGGAGGGGGCTTATTTTCAAGAAGCTAAAAGAAAAATCATCATTGGGTCATGCAGCATGCATAATGTTGGCCCTGAATGGATCTTCCCTAAACCTTTATAAGATTTATCTGACAGCTATGCAGAATATAATTTAGACTGGCAAGATTCTTCTCCATAGGCAGACATAATAAAGAA
Source organism: Myanophis thanlyinensis (assembly GCA_017656035.1). NCBI lineage: Eukaryota > Metazoa > Chordata > Lepidosauria > Squamata > Homalopsidae > Myanophis > Myanophis thanlyinensis. The sequence goes on from JAEANM010025918.1 coordinate 10,794, forward strand.
ACTTCTAGAAGCTCATCTTGTTCTTCTTTGTTTATTTATTTTTTATTTTATTT
>JAEANM010025920.1:0-10846 GCA_017656035.1 Myanophis thanlyinensis
CTCCTCCTCCTCTTCTTCCTCCTCCTCGTCTTCTTCTTCTTCCTCCTCCCCTTCCCCTTCTTCTTCTCCTTCTACTCCTCCTCCTCCTAGATTCCTTTCTATTGGTATTAATTCACTAGTTGGCTTTTCCCAAACTTGCACCGTCCAAAGGAATTCGTACCATGGCTTTTTCATCATTTTCAGACAACAGAGGGTTTTTTTTGGGGCACTGAGCTGTTGCTTCTAGGAAGCGCAGGCCACTCCCATCCTACGGCCTCCATCTTTGTGGCATCCCCAACAGAAACATCCCAGCACAGCCGATTTTTCCCTCCGTCCTCTTTTCTTCCAGAAGGCATCGAGCGGTTCCCGTTTCTGCCTTCCCTCCGCCATCGTACCCAGAGCGACGTAAGCGACGGCCCATCTCGCCAAAGTTGGCGTTTTGACTTTTTTTTTTTTTTTTTCCCACTGTGAAGGATCCCTGTGTGTGTGCTTTGAATATTCAAAAGCAATCCGAATTCATATTTTTGGCCGGAGCCTGACATTTAATTCGCCAGCCAGGCTGCGTGTTTAATGATCAATTTATAAATGCCTTTTTTTGGGGGGGAAAGGGGATGTAAAGCTGCAGATAATTGGCATTAGCGGATTCTTTGCCGGGGCCCTCGATCACCTGCTGCTCCTGCCGACTTTGATGGAGACGCGGGATGCTTCAGGGAGCCTTGAAATCATAAATTGTATTTGCTAGGGGAGAAAGAGGTTCAAAGGCTGGGAGGAAAGATCCCTTATTTCCTCAGCGTTCCTTCTTATCATTCCGGGCGATAAATAGGCCGTGGTCTCTTGAGAATAATGTGGAAAACATTTCTTGGTGATCTTCCCACCAATCAGGGGACCTGTTCTGACCCAGCTTGCTGAATAGAATCACAAAACAGGTTTTTGGTCCTGAAAAAAAAAAAACCTTTTCATTGGGTTACTGTGAATTCTTCTCACTCACATCCAGAAAAGTCCCGGCATTAAACCTTTCAAGGCTTTAGTGCAAAAACAGACCTTATCAGTCCTTGGATGGTTGCCAGGCTGAGTTTCCAGTCGAAATCCTTGGCAAGGAGTCTCTGTGAGGCACTAATTTAGATCAGCAAAACTTCACAATAATGAGCAAACTAATTGTCTCCTACAAACACCCCTCCCCTTTTGCTCCTATTTATTCCCTATGGGAGGGGCTATTCAGCATCCACCTGTGCCTTTCCTTCTGAGTCGGCCCTTGTTCCTTAGTTGTTCCCTTCTCCTGACAGCTCTGTGCATACGCGTATCTGGAACAGGCTCCAGCCGTTCTTCTTCCCCACTGATCTCCGACTCCGAAGGCAGCTGATAACTGTCGGAGGGTCCTGGCCTCATCTCTGCCTCCCATTCAGAGCCCCCATCAGAGCCTTCCCCCAACTCCAGGACTGGCCCAAGGTCCTCCCCAACCTCCTCACTGTCCGAGTCTGCCGACAGTTCCAATGGCAGCTGGAGAGCCACAACAGAACCTTCCAATTGTACCAATAGAGAAGAACACAAGTAGTCTTCGATTTACGACCACAATACAGCCCAAAATTTGCTAAGCAAAATTTTTGTGAAGTGAGTTTTATTTATTTCATTTATTTTCATTTATTTATTTTCATATTTAATTTAATTTTTAATTGATTTAAATTTATATACCGCCCCCTCTCCCTAGGGACTCGGGGTAAAAATACATAAACAGGTAAAAATACATAAACAAAATCTAAAAACCAATTTAAAACAATTAAATGAGCTGATATATTTAAAAAATTACAGTTAAAAATTAAGTTAAAGTTAATTATAAAATTTAAAATTAAACCAACAATTCTTGGAAGAAAATGTTCCTTGGAAGTGTTGTTGATGTAATTCATTCCACCAGAGTTGCTTACCAAGAAACAAGATTCTCTGTGATAAGACCAAGAAGGAGACTGTGAAATTATGGAATTATGGAAGATACATTTCTTGACATTATTGAAGAAAGGGGAAAAGGCTTATCAAGCTAAGTAAGAAGATGCCTGCATCACTGCAAAGCAGTCATTGCATTGCTCCCTATGTGAATTAAATGGGTGTGTATCACCAAAGTTTCCTTCAGATTATGTATCTCGGGAAGAATAAAAAACAAAGAAGAGGAATTTGGCAATAGATTCTGTATCCTTCAGTCATGTTTTTCATTCTATACTCATGCATTACCATTTTGTCAACATAACTGTGGTGCATATTTCTCCAGAATCCCTGCACACGAACTCTTAAAAATATAAGATAACTGCTTCTGGATCAGACAAAAAAGAATAATCATCTAATACTCAATTAGCTGAGTATTAGAAAATCCATAAATAATAATATAGTAGACCTCTCCTATTATCTCCTACTTTGCATTATTTCTGACAATGCTACCTGTATATTGAGATATGAACTAATCATCTAAATTAATGTAAGCACCTTATTTTGAAATTCATCAGTTCCTATAAATAAGCAACCAGACCCCCAAACAGATATTCATATTGTATATGAAGTTGCAATTCTGGTTTCAGTCAAGGACCAAAATAGAAATGACTTTGATCATTTTCGTGTTTGATCACACAAATGGAAATTATGCATTTATTTAATTACATACTAACTGTGTAGATGGGAGGGAGATCCAGATCAGAAGTCCATATTTATTATTTACGGCTGTTAAAAATTCCATTTCTGATGCATCTGTGGGTGGAAATTAAATAAATAGTTTGCAATGAGGCAAAGCATTAAACAGTCCCTATATTTCCCATTTGGTTCTGATGTAGCATGCAGCCATAGATAGTCTTATTGCCTTTTTGATCCCACTTTTGTCACCAGTGTTATGTGGGTGAATAAAGGCAAGAAGACCAGCAATCAGAACACTTTATTGAATACTTACAAGATCAGTCTGAGTCCATGCAGGCTGGCAGTCCCTTTTATAAGGAACTGTCAGCCAGCAGCCAATCATTTTAAAGCTATTTCCCGTGAGAAGAAACTGGCCACGCCTGCACAGACATAACAGATTCAAAGAGGTTTTTAAGAACCATAAAATATATGGTGATGCCGCGGAATTAATTTTGAACCTTTTAATGTGCAACCCAAGAGTTCCACCACTGAGCCAGAACTTTGATAGGAATCAATAGAAAAACTCTTATTTTTTTCCCCCAAGTATAAGAAATATCCAATAGAATGAATAGTACTGTTGAATACCAAGCATCAATGGCCATCAATTTGTAGTAAATGAACTAGTTGTGTGATATGTTGTGATTCCACAAAACTCTGCAAAAAATCAAGGCTTCACTAGATAGCCAAATGCTAGCTGCATTTTTAAAAAATAGTTTGCGATGATTCATTTTAATAAAATAAATAAAATATTTGAAAAATAATTATGTAAGTAATTGTTTTTCTTACAATATAGTAACACTGATCAACTCTCTCTGTGTATGTTCATTTATTTATCTTATCTATTAACAGGCAGATTGTAATATTTCTTCTTGTGAGTGAAAAATGGAGCATGCCGAACTATGAAAATGCAAGCAATTTTAAAGCATGGAATTGACTGGTGGGACAGAGGGAGACAGAGAGAGAAACTGTATTTCACATTTAAGCAACACATTTGTTTACTAACTTCCATTAGTAAAGCTATTATATGAGTACACTTAGTTGAAGCAAGTCAGATTGAGCCATATGGAAGTTTTCAGTGCATTAACATGCATAGGATTAGATTTTATGTTATTTGAATAATGATACACAAATAAAGTAAACCAACTGATGCTCAAAATTATCAGAACCAAGAAAACTGAAGTTATTCTTTAATTAATTAAAGTTAATGGCTGCCTCAGTCGCATGATTTACAATTAAAATAAAATAAAACCAAAAACTAAAAGAAAAAAAATTAGTTAAAACAAAACACTATATTGTACAAATATTTTCATTACATAAGCAGTAAAATTTATTATACAACCACACTGACCTTTTTAAATACTCTGGATATTAGTAAATTTCACCTTCAATCCCATTATTCCATTTTTAGCGGCCTTTATTCAAGTGACTATGACCGGATTTATACTGAAAATACTTTTTGTGGATTAGAGTAATTGGATTTTAATTATGCCTCAGGAAGTGGAAGAGATTAAACAGAAATTCTAAAAAAGAAGAGATATGTGCCAATTTCTAAATTGATTGTTTTTGAATCTAAAACTGCATGAGGAGTCAACTTGCTATATCTGCCATGGACAAAATAAGTTGTTACATCTACCTCAGCAGCTTAAAGAAAGGTGGGATGATAGCTACAACGTGCTTAAGAAAACTTTTTGCATGGTAATTTGTTATATTTTTCCTTGCAAAAGTTGTAAAATGCTAATTACTCTAGAATTAATTTTGCTCTGATTCGTATGTTTCTTAATTAGGATTCCACACCAGACCAGATGGCTGTCTTCATTAAATCATGATATATTCCACTTAAATGGAAGCAGCTGGATTCTTGGATTTACTGTAATTTATTTTAAACCTGTCAGAGAAGAATTGAGAAATAATTAATAACATTTGCATAAATATCTGGATTATGATCAGAATTTTTCTTTTGTTGTTTTCTTTCTCCATCAACTTAGGAAAAAGAAATCACAGGCTTGGCTCTAGAGTGAAAGATAATAATACTAATGGAAAGGATTTTGATGCTTAGAAGATGAGTATGAGACAACAACATGATGCAAAAGCAAAAAAGGCAAACACAAACAAATGTGTATTTTAATAGATTAAACAAAATTAAATTAGAAGGCAAATCTGTCTGATATCAAGTTGCTTATTCAAAAGAGAAGATTTCAATGTTTTATAAAGGAGTCAGCTAAACTATTCTATTGATAGTAGTTGGTTAAATTGGTATGCATTCCAAATTTCACAGTGTTTCATGCAATATTTCCTCTAGAATGATGTTCTCTTGCCTAGTTTTACCATGCTAGTGGAGAGGAGTAGAAAAACAGCATTCTTCCGTGATAGAGGAGGTATTTTGCAAGGCAAATGGTGCCAGGCATCTCTGATCTGTAATCCCAGAGAGCTAGTAACAAATACAACTCAAAATACTGAAGCAAAATCAGGAACCTGCATTGTCCAGTGTGAATTTTTGAGTCAAAACAACAACCAAGCCAAAACATTTTGTTTATTCTTCCATTCTTCTTTACAAAACAGGAGTTGTAATCCCCCTCAGTACAGGGTGAACAAATTATCCATCCTTTGACCGTTTATGTATTCGTCCCTTAGGTTAGTGAGATGGATTAGAAAGAAGAATCATGGGGGAGTGATCAGTCAGACAAATGGATATGTCTTCTCTAGTTGATTACATTTGATGCTTCCATTTGCAATGGAAGAGTCTTTATATTTATTGTTGCAATATTAATGGAACATGAGACAGTAGGGGAAGTCACTTAATCAAGCCACCTTGTAAGCTTAGCAGCATAGCAAGGATGAGTGTCCAAATGTATTAATATCGGGCTTGCAAACAGACACAGACACATAGACACTTACATTGCAAGTTAAGTCTTCAAAGTCTAGGGCTTCAAAATATCTATTTATCTAAATGTGGTCAGAGTACTCACATATGTACCAAACGAAGAGTATTCTATATACCAATAGAAAACATATTCATTATCCAGGTTCATAAAGTAGCATGGTATCTTTATTATTCATTTGTAATTTTGTAGGCATTTCTTGGGAGTACATAATCATCCCCATCTAAAAAAAAAAAGGAGGGGGAGTTAATTTTCAGGAAGTAACTCTATTACCACAATTATCCCAAAGCAGATTCAAAACATAGTGTCTGCTAGGAACAAAATGGAAAATGAAGGATAGAATGGACATAATTAACTTAACTCTGAGTAAAAATATTGTTTTTCATGTTGGCCCAACTTTTGTATCAAGTAAATGATTGTTACAAAAAAGAAAATCCAATTAAAGTGAAATTTAAATGAAGCACCTTTTAAAACAAAAATTTGAATAACCAAAACCATTTCAAAGCATCGTACTGAATCCAGAAGCCTTCAAGGGTTCTAATTATTATTAACAGAATAATAGAATTGGATGGGACCTTGGAGTCTTCAAGTCCAACCCCCTGCTCAAGCAGAGGGTTATATCTACAAATTATATCAGTTGGGGAAAATATTGCTGTGCTGCTCTTTCTTTAATTTGACCTTTCTATCCTGTGTGATCTTCTTGCTGTCCCCAAATCCACACGTTTTATGGTTAACTTTCTTTACTCTCAACCTATTTATCCTACCAATAATAGAACCACTGCTAGTCTCCCTGTTTAGCCTATTGGCAATTTGTTAGACCAATAAGCTTCCACTTTCTGATTTCTGATTTCTGTCTCTCTGTCCCTTCCAAAATAACATTGCAAATATCTTGTTTTTTATTCTGATACTTCTCTGTGTCAGCCTCTAATTTCTTCTTTGGCTATGCTTATCTCTATCGGCTGCCATAGTAATGGGGAGAGGGGGAGCTGGGCAACATGGCGGGGGGGAGAAGAATGCTGGTGAGAGGCCCTGGATGAGACTGGCAGGATGTTTACATTGCACCAAGGTCAACTGTCTCAGAGAAGTAACGGTCATCCTGACACCTGCAGATGCCTGCCTTGTGACCTATGGAGAACTTTGGATTGGATGGACTTTGCCGAATTATGGGGGGAGGGATTTTGGTATTCTTTGATATGTGAACTTCGTGCACTTTTGGGCAGACCTTGCTTCGCTATCCTTTGCTTCAGTCATGCTTCAGTAAAATTCTACCTGTTTTCAAAAACAATGGATTCAGGGTTTTTATTTCTTGGAGTTTCATCGAGGCAGAGCTGACACTCTTATATAGCAATAGCAATAAGCACTTACATTTAGACTTATCTCTCTAAGCCGATTTACAGAGTCAGCGTATTACCCTCAACAATCTGGGTCCTAATTTTACTGACCTCAGAAGGATGGAAGGCTGAGCTGGTGAGAATCGAAATGCTGATGCTGGCAGTCAGCAGTCAGCAGAAGTAGCCTGTAGTATTACATTTTAACCACTGCGCCACTGCAGTTCTTGAATAATTTGAGGATTTTTTTTTCCCATTTCATGAATGGATCTCAGATTGAGCTTGCTGTTAGATTCTTCCATAAAAGAATGTTCTTTTATTTCACAGTGTAATGAGCATACACATGTACCCACATAATATTGATTGCACACATTTTCTGCCTTTAACGGAAAAAAATGTTGCACAACATCCAAAAGAGACTAATTTTACTTGGTAGCCCAAAAGGTTAGTGGCTGGCAAATTCTTCAAACTTTACTAAAAGCTTTATGTTTAGTTTTGGATTGTTTGTTTTGTTTGCTTTTTTTAATGCAGCAAGATAGTTTCTGTCCATCCTTTCTAAAAGCTTTGTGCTGAGCAATTTGGAGGCTGTTCATTCATTTCTTCATCTCCGCCATCTCTGGCTTAGAAGAGGTATTTCAAAAATTATTGAAGTGAAACTGTTCAAGCTATCTCGCTGAAATTTGGCAGGGTTGATATCCCCTAAAGGGTATACCACACTGGAAAATTGCTGTGAGTAATTTCTAGTTTACTTTTGCATCCTGCATACTCTCAGGTCAGTCCCTATCTCCTGATCAGAACGTGGATAGACATAATTGAATTCAGCTGACAAAAGCAGCTTTATGTTTATGATCAACCAAATGTCAAAATAGTTAACAGGCAAAACAGGACAAAAAACAAGTGAAAGACAGAATCATAAACTACAAAGGGAGATGTGGAGAACTTAATAAATTCAGAATTGTGCAGACCAGCTAGGAACAGTGTTGTGAATAATTAGCATGGGCAGTCACAAAGAAAGGGCTTTGATATTTCTATCTTTAACTATTTTGGCAGCAGAAAAGATATGGAAAGTAGAAGTCTTTTCTTCTGGATTTAAAACAGGAATAATTTGGTGAATGAAGATGGCATATTCAAAATAGCTATCCCTGCTATTTCTTCTTATTTGACAACAAATGAAATAAAGGCATCTATTTTGATGCTTCCAGAATTAAATATTGAATAAATTTAAATTGAATTACACTTTCTTCAGATCTTCAATGTCAATCTTCAGTTGAATCCTTTCATCTCTGATCTCATATTTGTGTTTAATCTTGATTGATTTGCAACCCCTTACATGGTCCATTTCTCTGACTGGGACAAAAAAATTATCTTGCCTCTTGAAGAACATATTAACTAGCTAAGCATAGGATTCCTAAACATTAAATCCGTAATTCCTTTTTTGCATTCATATCTTCTGATCACCCACAATTCTGGGCCAAGTTATTTCTGGTCAGGATAAATTTGTGAGCACTGTACTTACTAAAGTCAGTGACTTTCGAACAAAAGAGACAGTGGTCTCTGTGTTAAAATATTTGTGTAGATTTCTTTTGAAGGGAAAGAATAATAAAACATATTACTGAATTTAAAACATTATTTTAAATGCTGCTGAAGTGCTCAATCCACATTGCTTGCTTTGATACTTTCTTGCTTTGAACACTGCCCATGTCAGTTGATTATTTTTCCATTTCTTTTTGCAAAAAAAAAAAAAAATAGAATGGAAAATGCCTGGAGTGTAATTAGCATAAGCAAAAATAGAAATTAAAACCAATAATCAAAGAAATAGAGTACGGGTGGGGATTTTTGTTGTTGTTGTTGCAATATCAAGAGAGGCATCATGGCTTACATTTTCTTCTTATTTTTCTTCTAGTAAATATGTTTGTATAGCTTGAAAACCATGAAAGTTGTATTTGACCAAATCAATCAATCAAACTTTAATTACAGTCCAAGTCCAGATATAAAAAGACCCATCAATACAATTAAAAGGTATTTTACAAATGATACAAAAAAAACCCTAAAACAATTGGTAGCCAGCAACCAGTAACATGAAGAAGGAACCAGGCAGCTTTTAACTGCTGTAGTTATTGATAGGAATTTTGCAACCTTTTGAGAAGTTTCTGAAAAGCAGTCAGCAAGGAGAAGGATAATGGCCTCTTGGTCACATTGGCAATTAGAACTGTTAACAGTCTGGTTCAAAGTAAATAGTCTTCTATGTGGAATATATAAAAGGTTAAAGAAATATGTAGAGATAATTCAGATCAAACTATTGAGAGAGTTTGGTTCTGGGATCCTTAGATATCAAATCATCTGCTTCAGTCCAGCCAGGGATTTGATCAAGTCCCAAAGCAAGTAGTGGTGACAGGTTCAAATCACAATACGGCAAATTATTAATGTGTTGATGGGTGCAGCCCATTTTGGCCAGCAGAGGCACTGCAGACCAGTCCTTTGATATTTCCAGGCTGCCCCCTTGGGCCAGATTTAAGCACCCCTGACATAGAACACTGCTGGTTTGTTGCTTGTCTTCCATAATCAACAAGAATTTATACTGTCTTCTTCAACTTCTAAACAGGCTACAAAGGTCCATTTTTCATGATTGAGGAGTCCTCTGTGTATGAATAGCTACTTTTCAATTGTTTCTCTTTAATTCCATCTTTGTCAGATACCTTTCTGTAAGGTATCAAAATCTCCATGGGTGATTATATTATTTTATTTTGGGAATGGTGTTTCTTCTTTCCCCAAAGAAAAGCAAATCAAATCCACTTAGGATCATCTAAATTCTATATATGGTTCCGTGATTTTAAAGGTGTAACACAGTTGGGGGAAAGGATCATTACCTCTACAATATTTATTATATTTATTATACCAACAGTTACTCCCCCCCCTTTTTTTTTTCTCCTTCCACTATATGAGCTTCATGTAAATTAACCATGCATGAACCGTCAATCACCCAACAGTTCAATGGAACACAGGGACTATCACAAATGGAAAATGCCTAATTTAAAATATGCTAGCTAAGGTCTTGTTGCACCTCTGCTGCGTTGGGAATGCAATTGCTTCAAATTAGTTTCCAGAGAAGCCCTGCAATAAAGCAGGAGTCATCACGTTTACAGCTTTGCTTTGCTGAAGCTTTGTGCTTACTGCAATGTTTACAAAGTATGCCTTGTGGTTTCACTGAACCCCTGAACCATAAATTGGCAGGAATTTCCTCCATTTCTTGTGTGAGGATTTCCAGGTGGATAAGAATTGGGAAGTCTATAGTTTCTCAGGAAATGCCACGTTCTTTCGGATTCTCTTTCACCTTCTTTTTCTTCAGACGACAATTAATTGAACCATGCAACTTTACTGAACATTTTCTGGACCCCCGTGGTATGTTTTGAAAATTCTGGAATCGGTTTTAGAAGACTGCTCTGGAAAACTCTATTTTAGCCTCATCATGCAAGACAGTCATGAAGAGTTGCAGTTATCAGGTTGTGCAGTAGTCAGCAATCTCTTTCTCTTTGGAAAAAAGAGCCAGGAAAAGCTATTAACAGATTGAAAGAGCAATCTTTTCTATAATTAATAACATAGATGAAGGTCCACTACCTTCACAGGTAGTGGAACAGCACTTTACAAAAATCTTCCATCCTGTCTACTTAATAAAGTTTCAGGAAACCTTATAAATAATAAAAATAATTGTAAATCACTACATCCAATAACTGATATAATTATGAGTAATTGATCTGAGTTTGCTCCTCCTCAGAAGCATTGTCTGAGTTGTAAATTTTAGGGAAACTAGGTGCTTAGACTACCACAGCATCATGAAAACACTATCTATTTCCCAAGTTAAATAGGCCATTGATAGCAAAAGCTCTTCAGGTAGCATATAATAATATCCTGCTTAAATTTCCCTCCCAAAACCTGGTAAAGCTATCAACTAAGGCTCAAACATCAAGGATAACCTTAATCAAAAGACTGCCTGTAGGACAAGAACAAAATAAA
>JAEANM010025921.1:0-10846 GCA_017656035.1 Myanophis thanlyinensis
ATTTTGTATTGTATTTTACTTGCTGTGCACCGCCCCGAGTCCTTTGGGAGAGGGGGTGGTATATAAATTCAATAAAACAAAACAAACAAACATACATAGTCATACATGGTACGAAATGCAGTGAAATGTGTATGCAACGCTCATGACCGTAGGTAGTAAGGCAAGAGAATAGTATAGACAGGGAGGGAGAAACAGTTAGGGAGTGGCTGAGAGAGGTAGATTATGGGAATACTGTTTAGTCCTGGGTTGTTAAGGTATGTGGTTTAGGGTCCATATTGCCTGTGGGAAATAGCTTCTCCTTAGTCTCTCTGTGTTGGCTTTCAGGGAACAGAGGTGCTTTCCTGACCGCATCATAGTGAACAGTCTGTTGTTGTGGTGGCTGGGGGTCCTTCATTATTTTCCTGACTGTAGTTTGGCATCACCTGTTGTAGATAGAGTGCAGTTCAGGGAGCTTGGTGCGGATGATGCACTCTGCTATGCACACCACCCTCTGTAGAGCTTGCCTGTCCTGCATGGTGCTGTTTCCGAACCACATAGTGATGTTGCCGATCAGGATGCTTTCTACTGTGCAGGTGTAGAAGTTCCTGAGCACTTTGGGGAGCAGTCTGAAGTCTCTCAGTTGTCTAAGATGGTATAGACATCGCCGGGCCTTTCTCACCATGATGTCGATGTGTCGGGACCATGTTAGGTTCTCCGAGATGTGGATGCCTAGGTATTTGAAGCAGTTCACTCTCTCCACTGGGCTCTTGTTGATGACGGGGGTCTGGTATGTTTTTTCTACTTTGTGCTGTAGTCCACTATCAGCTCCTTTGTCTTGCTGACATTGAGGAGGAGGTTGTTTTTCTGACACCAGTTCTCCGGGTTTCTAATCTCGTCTAGGTAGGACATCTCATTGTCAGAGATCAGGTCTACCACAACGATTTAGTCAGCAAATTTGATGATGGTGGTGGAATCTGTAGTGGCCATGCAGTCATACATGTATAGGGAGTATAGCAGGGGCTCAGAACACAGCCCTGGGGGACTCCAGTGTTGAGAATGAGTGAGGTTGAGACATGCCCACCCATCCTTACACCCTGTGGTCTCCCAGTTAGAAAGTTGGAGATCCACTGACATAAGGGTGGGCTGAGGCCCAGGTGTTTTCAGCTTGCCGGTGAGTATGGAGGGGATTATGGTGTTGAAGGCTGAACTGTAGTCCACAAAGAGCATTTTGATGTAGTTTCCTTTTCCAGTGTCCAGATGAGTGAGTGAGGTGTGGAGGAGGTGGGAGATGGTGTCGTCAGTTGAGCGGTTATGGAGATAGGTGAACTGTAGGGGGTACAGTGTGTCCAGTAGTGAGGAAGTGATGAGGTCTCTGATTAGTCGCTCAAAGCATTTCCTTATTATAGAGGTTAGGGCTATGGGGCAATAGTCATTGAGGGTGGTAGGATGTGGTTTCTTGGGGACGGGGATGATGGTGGACTTTTTGAAGCATGTGGGGATTATTGATTGGAGTAGGAAGAGATTGAATATCTCCATGAACATGGGTGCTAATTGATCTGTGCAGGATCTGAGGATGTGGCCTGGGATACTGTCTGGACCTGCTGCTTTCCTGATATTCACTCTCTTGAAGGCTCTCCTCACTTTGTGCTCAGAAATGTTGGGTGTATTTACAGTGATGGCATCCTCTTCTTCTTGGCTGCAATTCTTAGCGCCTCTAGCATCAGCATTGCTAGTACCGTTGACTCCATTTACTGTGGTCTCCCTCTCCATAAGTTGCTATTTTGCTCCCCAAAGTTGCAGTAGATGGTGCCTTTGGAGGCCAAAAAAAGCTTGGAAGACATTTTCTATGGAAATTTTCCAGCTTCTGTTTCACTCCTGATTCTCACCAGAGCAGGTAGTAAATTGAAATTGGCAGATATTCCCTGAAATGTGAAAGAGACCCTTGATTCCCAGTGACCTGAGTGACTAGTGGCCAGATCATGTGTATTGTTCATATATAGCTATTGTTTTTCTAGTGCTTGTTACACAGTCTCTATTGTTTGGTAATAAGTGAATCAGGACTGTTTTAAAATGCTTGCTTTTCTGGGCAATTTCAGCAATGAGGACTGGTTTCTCATATTGCATGGAGCTATGACCCATTTATTCATGGCTTATTATATATACAAAACTGTAAACTACAGTTTAAAAATAACAATGGTTGAATTTGCACAACATACTAAACAAAAAAAAAATCAAACAAACACATTGCAGTGTCCATGATGAATGAAGTCAGCCAAGATAATTAAATAACATTTTATGATACATATTTCTGATGCTCTTAGTAAGCATGAAGTGTCTTTCTCCCATTATAATTTTCCTGACATATAGGAAATACCAGATTGTCTTATCACATTCATGTTGGTCCATAGTCAGTACTTTCTCATGCTGTGTCCTTCCAGATAGGCTGCCTTACTTCTTCCACTATCTCCAATCAGCATGATCAGTAATGAAGGACAGAAAGAATGATCAATACTGGGAGGTCTACAGGTTTCCTGTGTCGGATGTAGTACTGTGCTTGACAATATCTCTCCACAAAGCGTGAATCTTTTTCAGTTAGCTGAATTATTTAATAGGTGATGCCAGAGATATTGAATGCATGTCCTGGTCTTGATTAGTGGTAGCTTAAAAAAATAATCAGTGCTAGTATTTATCTAACTCATTTCAATACCAGCTTAACTCAATAAGAAAAGGGCAAATAGCTATAATTAGGTATGTGGATCTGACATATTTCTTCTTACTTCACATGGAGAAAAAGATAGAGCTAAAAGAGGTAACTGCTTGTTTATTTTCTATTAGATGTGTACTGTCTTTCTCCAAAGAGTTGAGGAAGACACTTGATTCTCTCCCTCTTCCCCTGGGGATAAGATTAACTTGTGATCTAAGTTAAGGTGATTAGCACCCTGTACAAGCCATGTTTTGTTTCACATATAACACTAAGCCATTAAATCATTTTAACCATTTCCTTGCTGCAGAGCCCTGATATCTAAAGCTAAATAGTCCAATGACAGTCTAAATAACTAACTATAAATAACTAATAGTCTAAAGCTGTGCTTCCCAAAATGTGATCTGTGATCCAGTTACTAGTTCTTTTGAAGAAAAAAATAGTATTGGTCCTTGGAAAAATTCAGAAATAGGTAAGTCATTTCTTTGCCCTCTGACCAGAAGATGTAATCACAACATAGGAAGAGCACTGACAGGATTGCATTTCTTGGGTTTTCCAATGAATTGGCTCCATGTCAGGTTTGAAAATTAATTACTGTAGCCAAGATAGGTTATCTGCATACTATTGGCAAAGACATAATCATTCTTTTGTTGAAGATTGTTATATCCCAGATTTATGGACAACAGCAAGCAGATTAGTTGTACTCATTGTATTTATTCAACAATTCAATGAAAGATAATTGAAAATATTGAGGAAACTCTTGTACATCAAATACACAATAGTCTAATGTTTTGATGAAAGTAGAGCTCTTCAAAAAAAGCTGTGAACTAGTGAATTAGGAGATTGGGGAGGAGGAAAGAACAGTTGTCTGGGAATTTGCAGTAGGATGTGTGGGAGAGATTCCAAATAATTCCAATCATGATGGATAGCAAAAGTTCTTGTTAATCTGCAAGGTATGAGCAATATCTCCTGCCTCAAGAGAACTCAAATGACATCTTTTGCAAATGCAGGTAGTCCTTGACTTATAACAGTTCATTTAGTGTCCGTTCAAAGTTACAACGGCACTGAAAAAAGTGATTTATGACTGTTAACACACATTCATTTAACAACTGTGTTACTAAATAACAGTGATTCACTTAACAACTGTGGCACAAAAAGTCAAAAATGGGGCAAAATTACCTAACAAATGTTTCATTAGCAACAAAAAAATGGTTGTGGTCATTAGTTGAGGACTACCTGTATAGATTTGTGCAGTTGTTGCAGAAGGCTTGGGGATAAAGTTGCTGCATTGCAGCTGGCCATGGAAAAGGAGAAGTGTAGTGAAGGAGAAGTTCTGTGCTCCTTGGGAAGAGCAGAGAAGGGAAGTGAACACCAGAAAGCAAAAAGAGGAAAACCTAAAGAAGAGAAACAGAAAGTACTCAGTGGAAACAGAACTTAGCAACAAGTACCAGTCTCTTGCTCTAGTCTAGAACATAACTCAAAATCACTAGACTGAGACTTGCTAAACCTGGATTCACAGAACATGTGACACCAGTGGCGGGCTCGCGCAGCTTCAAAGCCCACAGAGATGTCATGCACACATCTTCCAGCACAAGACGAGGCTCAGCAGCCTTTTGACCTCTGTTCTGGGTTCAGCGTCTTACGTTCTGGCCACATGGGCAGGGCAGGCGGTCCAGAGAGTGAGATATATAGGACGGTGTAGGACATGGGCGGGTGGGTGGGTCCAGCTGGTGGTGCAATTTGCAAGTTCTCCCAACTGCGCAGAATCGGAACAAACGGTTCGGACAAAGCAGTTAGACCAGGCAGCAACCCACCTCTGGAAGACACTCAAGAAGGCCATGTGAGTCAAAGAAAATGGAAGACTCCAAAGATCCAGTGTGGCTATAGACATCTTTATAAAATGGTTAAATGGAAAAAAGAAAGGACATGTATGAGAAATGGAAGGAGGATTGTACGTATAAGGGTATGAGGCAATTGCCAGAAACTGTAGCAATTGTGTCAGAAAGGTTAATGCTCAAAATAAGTTCAAGATAAAACAATAGCAATAAAAGCTTTTTATATACTTCAAAAGTGAAAGGAAAAGAGGCTGTAGTTTAGCAGAAAGGAGTGAAAGGGCAACAAGTGTTGGTAAGAAGACCAACTTGTATTTTATTTTGATTTGTCTCAAAAAAGAAAAAAATATTTCATAGGTGGCCATCTTTTGCATAAGTTCTTGGAAAAAGCTGCAACTCAGGGCTAACAATCTGAGAGAAAGCCTACCTAAATGTAAATGAATTCAAGACTTCAAGCTCAGAGAAATTATATCCTAGGGTACGGAAAGGGCTAGTGAATGTGATCATAAAACTGTTAACTGTAATCTTTGAGAACTCCTGAAGAACTGACAAGATTCCAAAAGTCCACAGGAGAACAATGTTCTTTTTCAAAAAAAAAAAAACAAGGAAGAAAGGACGGGAAGGGCAGGGAAGGGACGGGAAGGGAAGGGACGGGAAGGAAGGAAGGAAGGAAGGAAGGAAGGAAGGGGTTCTGGGAAATTACAGAAATCTCAGTCTGGCATCTCCACAGGGCAAGATCCTCAAGCAGATTATTAAACAGCATTTTTATGAGCACTTTGATAGGAATGCAACAACTAACAAAGCCAAAATGATCATAAACTAGTCATGCCAGTCTAGTCTTAACTTCTTCTTTGACAGATTTACTAGATTAATAAATCAGAGAAATGCCACAGACAAAGAGTACTTTATTGCAACAAAGTCTGATGTAGTATTAATAATATAATAACACATGGGCTGGTTAGAGAAGGGTTAAATGGATGTTAAACCTGGAGAAACCTCATAAATTCATCATCATCATTCTGGAGGATAGTATGAGGTGGAGTGCCAGAGAACTCTTCCTTAGGGTCTGTGCTGTTCAAAGTTTTTATTAATGCCCGAAAGGGTTGAGGGGTTGATCGTCAAATTTACAAAGAACCCAAAACTAAGAAGAGAAACTAATGCATTGGAAGAGAAAGAAGAGATTCAGAAAGATATGGACAGGCTTGAACAGTGGGCCAAAACAACTGGAATGAGAGGAATATAAAGACCTCCATCTGGGAGGAGGGAAAGAAAAATAAAATGTAGGATGGGAAAATTAAGAAGTTCTGTATTGAAAGGGACAAAAGAACTGAGTTGTGTTTAGGCTACAGAAGAGAAGATGAAGGATAGCTGCCATCAACTATCTAAAGGATTGTCATGAAGAGGTGGGTTTCATAGTCCCAGAGGGCAGGATTAGAGGCAATGGGTTGAGATTATAGGATCGGTAGATGCAGGGCTGATATTAGCCACAATTTCTAGATGGTAAGATATTTTAATCAAGGCAACGGTTTGCCTTATAAAAAGACCTCTACTGGTGGTCTTCAAATTGAATCTGGATAGCCATCTGGTGTAGCCATATCCTGCACTGAATAAAAAGTTGATCTCCTTTCCAAGTTTATGATTCTATGAAAGGCTTGCTATATAAACACTATCAATTTGATGTGTTTCATTGGATGCAATAAAGGCACCCTTCAAGAAGGTACTTTTGTTTAGTAAACTATTTCAAACAAGATCACAGCTGACAATTTTTAAGGTAATAATTGTTTCTTTTTTAATTATTCAGAGTGATATTGATTAGAAGCAAAGTATTGGCCTAAGTACTGGTGAGATTCACAGTGGTCAGATTCCACAGTAAGTTTGTCCTGTGAACCGAAGTAGCAACCTCAGGCTGTGTGGTTAGATTGAGGTATTCATAAAGAAGCATTGTGAGAACTACAGTATGCTCTACGGGTTGAATTCCATTCTCCAAAAATGTGTGAAGTTTATAAATTGTATTAAAGATTGTCCTTAAAATTCTGAATTTTTGTAGTTTTGGTATTTTATTATTCCTGGAGTGATATCATCCACTGAGTGCTAACACAACCATGTCATCCTGTCCCAAGAATTTTCAAATGTTTGCTGATTGTGAGGAGAAAACTGAATTTGAATCACTTCTTTATGTGATTTGTTATGCCCCCCTTTTTTTGCAGTTGCCAAAAATACCCTTTGTGGTAATTTTTGGTTATAGAAATAGGTTGCATTGTTACACATTGGCCTTCATGGGATCAGAAATTACATGAGAACCCTTAAAGCAATGTTACATCTTGTTTTCTTCAGCATCAGTCCAAATGGTTGCCAATGTCATATACAGGAGATTAAAAAAAGTGAAGCTAGTAATTAAGCAGCAGGATTAAAACCCTGTTCCTTTTATATATATATATTGATGTGACACACACCTTCTTATGCCTTCAACTGCCATTTTAATTTTTGATTATTGTAATAGACAGTGTTGATTGGCTTCATGTAACTACCTACATTCATGGGTGTTACTGTAGTTCTCTTAACAAGACATGAAATTGCTATGCAAAAGCTGCAATTCTGTACAGTATTTGTTTCATGAAATTTAACACAAACATGCAAGCTGCAATATTTGTATCATGGTATCATGTTGCCACACACACACACACATTCAGAGAGAGTGGGGGGGGAACACACACAATTGGAGAGAGAGAGAGAGAGCGAGAGAGAGCAAACCTATGTTGTCTTAAAGCCAATGAACTGTAACCTTGTGTGCTGAAAATTTAATATAGGAGTAATTACACGGTTAATTCAATGGAAATTCCTAGGGATATTGATGTCTTTTGCAAATAAGAGTGGTTATTCA
Organism: Myanophis thanlyinensis; assembly: GCA_017656035.1. NCBI lineage: Eukaryota > Metazoa > Chordata > Lepidosauria > Squamata > Homalopsidae > Myanophis > Myanophis thanlyinensis. The sequence continues at coordinate 7,394 of JAEANM010025921.1, forward strand.
CTTTCAGGAATTAGAAATCTCCAGACAAGTCTTTACTAGAATGTGAAACATTCCACTGTTCATGAACTGTGAAGGGAAAAATAAACATGGTTTTCAAAGGTAAGACCACAGATGAATTTGTCACTGTAAATTGTGACTAACTTATGTGTCATGTTCCTCTTTAAAAGAAATGTCTGCTTTCAATATTATAGCATCAGAATGATCCCTTTTGTGGAATGTGTTATACATTTTGCATTATTAAAGACAAGATAAGGAACCAATACTTTCCCACATACTGAGCTATCAGCATATTAGCCTGAGTTACCTGGAATTGCAGTCTGACAACATCCAGAAAACTGCAGGTCTTTCATTCCCATTGTTAGATTATGCCAACTTGGTCAAGATAAAATAGAGCTGGTGTCACAGTATTATTAGGAATATTATAATAATCACCAGTTTCATCTTATTTCTAACAACAGAGACTTAGACAGATTGGTTGATTGAACCCGCCCATAAGGAGGTTTTCTGAACAACTAAAATATCCTTGAAAGTCGTGTGCCTCTTTTCTTATTCCAATATGGAGGGATTCATCTAGTTGTTCCTGACTGAGTTCTTACATTGTGTGGTGAACCGACAGTACAGGCCTTTTACTAGTGTTATTTTGTGGTTCCCAAGGACTCCTACCATCATAGTAGCAAATCTCAAACAACCATGGTCCAAATTTCCAGCAGGTTTTTTTTCTTTTTTTTTGCAAAACCAACAGATAAAACAGACGAGTTATGTCTCTAAAAAGTGTTAACAGTCCAAAAATTAACAAGAAGGGTTTTTAAAAATCAATTCTTATTCTTACTCCAGTGAGATTACTATGTCGTTGTCTTATCCTTCTCAGACATCCCAAAAACAAATTAACAAGAACCCGGTCCATAACTGGGAAAGACTTACTCACCTTTGTACCAAGCCGTTTTTTTAACCATGGTGTGTTCAATTTATTGATAATATTAAGCAAGACATGTAAAACTAAGCCAAATCTTTAAAAAAAAATCTGATTGTGGTATATATAACGTCCAAATCCAGTCTAATTGTGAAAAGAAACCAAGTCATATAGAAAAGAACAAAGATACATGAACCTATGTACCACAAAAAAATAAAGCATTGTGGATATGCTACCTGTTTCTCCTGATATGGATGCTAAAGGGTGCCAACCCATTGAACAGTTCATTTAGTGATGGTTCAAAGTTACAACAGCACAAAAAATGGACTTATGACCATTTTTCCACACTTATGACCATTGCAGCATCCCCCATGGTCACATGATCAAAATTCAGATGCTTGGCAACTGCCTCATATTTATGATGGTTGCAGTGCCCCAGAGTCACGTGATCACCTTTTATGACCTTCTGACAAGCAAAGTCAATGGGGAAGCCTGGTTCACTTAACAACCATGCTACTAACTACAATAATTCACTTAAGAACTGTGTCAAGAAAGGTCATAAAGTGGGGCAAAATTCACTTAAGAAATGTCTCACTTGGCAATATAAATTTTGGGCTCAGTTGTGGTCGTAAGTCAGGACTACCCATTTAACTATCACAGTTGCATTCAAGTGTCCCAAGATACCAACCTTCTCATAGTTCCATAAGTTGCATAAGTATAACACTGTTTTGAAATCTTTTTGCTTATTTAATTTGCTTTGAAATCAGTTTCTGTTATTGCACTTCTACTGAAAAAAAGGCAAAGTTGTCCCAACAATGGAATGCAATGCAGCACAGAACAGTTGCCACCAAGGAGTCACTGACCTTTCCCAAAAGAGTTTACAGGTCAAAGAGCACCTTTTCCATCATTTCTTAAGGCACATGGACCTATCTAATGGCAGAAGTGATTGTCAACAATCTAGCAGCAGCATGGAAATGTATAGTTTAAAGTCACTTTTAACCTTTTGAAGCAGATGCAACCAGCATTCTTGTGACATACTGAATGCACCAATCCACAAAACATTCATTCATTCATTCATTCATTCATTTGATTTCTATAGCTGCAGAACTAAACTAAGTGACTCTGGGTGGTTTATAATTCTAAAATTCTAAAACAGTTAAACAATTTAATTTAAAAGACATTAAAATGATAAAAAAGTTTTATGGATCCTATTTTATTTTTACAGATGTTCATCATACCAGCTAATCTGAAAGACACTCTCTGACTAGTAATTTTTAATGGAGTGCATTCGTAGCTCACTTCACATATTCCCTTCTGCTCTCTGATGACTCCTTCCAACTTAGATATCATGTCACCCTTTGAAGATATATTCTGTATTGAATGTATTCTGTGTTTGTGCTTTGTGTGATTGTACCGATGGAGGCTCGTTCAATTTTGCTGCACACATGTTGTGCATTGACAAAGGATTGCATTGAATTGAATTGAAGTCTGTTTTTACAATATATATGGTAACTGCAGCAAAATTATTATATGCAGAGAGATGGAAAAGTTTGGAAATACGGTACCTAGCAGTGGAGGAACAGTAAGTGAAGATGACAGAATTTGCAGAAATGGAAAAACTGACTTGTTTGGGGAAAAGAGAATGAGTACATCTATTAGTAACTGGAGATCTTTTATAGGTATTTGTTAAAAATAGAAAAAAATGAACTAGTGATTTATGGATTTGATTATTAGAAATGGTTTAGTTTAGTTTACTTTATTGATTAGCCCATGGGCCATATCAAAGTGCAGAGTTCTAAACACAAATTATTACTAAAATCCAATAAAAACAATTTAAAATGGAATTGGAATAAAATACAATTTAAAATGAAATTGGAATAAAATATAATTTAATATATTGATAAATAAAATATGATAAAATTATATTTCAGTGTCACCCCTATAATCATTGTCAACAATTATGATGTAACTATAAAGAGGGAGGAAAGATAATAAACTTATTTGTAATTGCTGTAAAAAAAAGTTCAGAAGCCACTTTTTAATAATTTTTTCTTTATCTTTCCTTTATTCACCGCTTTCCTGTATTCTTTTTTTAAAGTTGCATTGTTTTTACTATAGTATAAAATTCTTCAATAAAAATTAATATTTTAAAAAATATCATCATCCACACCAAACTCCCTGAGATACACTCTATCTACAACAAACCATTGCCAGACTAAAGCTATAAAGATAGTTAATGACCCCAGCCACCCCAGCAATACTCTGTTTGCCATGATGCGGTCAGGAAAACGTTTTCACTCTCTGAAGGCAAACACAGAAAGAATGAAGAAAAGCTTCTTTCCACAGGCAATACGGTCACTAAATCGGACACCACCAGAACACTAAGGATCATAACAATTATTTACATATATATGAAGTAACCACCTAGCCCGGGGGTCGGCAACCCGCGGCTCTGTAGCCGCATGCGGCTCTTTTGGAGCTTTGCCGCGGCTCCGACAGCAGCTCCATGCGAGGAGGATTCCTCCACCGGCCGCCGCTATTGC
>JAEANM010025922.1:0-10846 GCA_017656035.1 Myanophis thanlyinensis
ACCTACACGTGCCTCTTTGATTTAATTGTAAGCAAGATGACTGAATGATCAAAATCAATGTCAAACTGGCCAAAACATTCAATTTCAGTGGGGGTTGCATATTTTTTAACACAACTGTATATAACAAAAAGGATCACTCAGAAGCTCCTGCAGAAAATAAAACAGATCAGGAGAGCGATGGAGATCACCAAAACAGGCCAGTCACATTTGAATGCCACAAGAATCAGAGTTCTCTGGCCTGGGACTACTCATATTCAAAGGTAGCTGTTTAGATAAATATTAGTGTATTTTTTGGCATATAAAACACACTTTTTCACCCTTCAAAAAGTGGGTGAAAATGTCTGTCTTATACTGTGAATGTTGCCCGCCAGCCCCCATCCTTCAGCCTCTGCCTCCCGACAATCAGCTGTTCCAGACTGCGGGGATCACTGCTACCCATTGGAGCTGTCGCCAACCATCGCCGCTGCAATCTATCGCCACCTCCGTATGCTCCATTTTCAGCCTCCATGCATCCCATTTTCGCATGCTCCATTTTCAGTCTCTGCACATGCCATTTTTGGCCTGTTCCAGACTGAAAATGGAATGGGTGAAAATGGGATGCACGGAGGAAAATTTCTGGGAGGCAATGGCAGATTTTTTTGTGTGTTTTCCTCCTCTAAAACTAATGTGCGCCTTATATCTGGAGCGTCTTATATGGCGAAAAATATGGTAACTCGATCTGATTTACATTAAACACATCTTGACAGCCAACAGAGTGTAGTGCTGGCTCTAGTAAGATCCAGTTTAAAATCCATCTTCAATCTCTGAGTGGTTTTTGATCAATCACTCTCTCTGAAGCTAGGCTACTCCATAGGGGCATTGTAAGGAAAAGTGAGCAGCAGGAGCATGATATATACCACCTTTAGTTCTTGAAGGAAAAGCAGGATATAAAACTAGAAATTTAATAGATAAATCAATAGAAATTACATATAGTTAATGATTACTCTTTCATCATTGTTTTCCCTATCCCCCATTCAAACTAATTTGGTTAAAACACTGCAAAGTTTTTGGGACCTATTGCCATGGCTTTCAGTGTACACAGGGGGTTCTGCCATTGTACAGGTAGCCCTCGATTTATGACCCTTCATGATTATTCAGTTACAATGGACCTCCCCAGAGCTACTTACAATCTGTTCTCAAAGTTACCATTGCATGCGCATGTGTGCACACACACATACGCAGTCATATGATTACATTTTAGGCACTTGCGTTTTTTTGCGGGTTTCTGATGTTTACTTCAGATTTCAGGCAAAAAAAAGGCAATTACTTAATGTCTGTGGTGTTTGCTGAATGATTAACTCAAAAAAAGAATCTTTAAAAAATTGGGTCTCCACATGATGCCTTGACATATGACCATAACACCCACCATAATTCTGTTTCACTTATGGTCATACCTGAGTATATTCCCCATGCCTGCATAGATAACTCAGAACTGATTTAATAGGAAATTAAAACATCAGGTACACTTGGTGGCAAACATGACTGCACTTTGGTATTACAGAAGTCAGAGCAATGCTTGATTGGATCAACTAGCTAACAGAACACTTTCTTTTATGAACATATGAAAGGAAACAAAGGTGTCAGGGATTGAGACTGTTAGGTTAATCCCATTCAGATAGCAATGAAATCAGTACAGCACTAAAAGGCAAATAGTTCTTATCTTCAGTATGGATGTCTTCCCTAGTTAGTAAGTAGTATGTACCCCTGATGAACCCATGTACAGTGGTACCTCTACGTACGAAAGGCTCTAGTTACGAAAGTTTCGAGTTACGAAGCGCGTCTTCGAGAAAATATCGTCTCTACTTACAAAATATGTTTCAAGATACGAAAGGCCATGTACTTGTTCTCGGGCTCCGTCTTGGCCGCAGAGACGGCGCCGGGCATCAGGTACAATGCGTCTCTACTTACGAAATTTTCGAGTTATGAAACGGCTTCCGGAACGAATTAATTTCGTAAGTAGAGGTACCACTGTAATTTGAACGATCGTTAACTTAAACATGTTCCACCAAGATGTCACTACATTCAATCTTTCATTTTTATCCTAAAATCAAACAAATCAGCCACCATGTCTGATAACATAAATCTGCACCTGTAATCACCATTGTATTTTATTAATCAGCTTTAATGGTAAAATAGTAAGAAATAGCAGAGTTTTTAAAAATGTACTCTGAATAATGACAAAATTGAAGACAGCTGACATTTTAGATAACAGCACAAAGCATGTACGTAGACTGTCATACAACCAAATGATTTGTAGAACATTAAAACAGAGTAGTATGGTGATAAAAGTAAACACTATGAATGCTGAGAAAATGTCAATTTTAAAATAGTTATGCTGCTTAAATAACTATCACAAATATTATGTATTACATTATATTATGTAATAATCAGAGCATGGAAAGACACAAAACATTTTAAATTATCCTATAATTGTTCATATTTCTAACCTTCATATTTTATTTATAAACAGAAATTCACAATCAAACCCTTTTTATTTACCCAAACTGGTAGCATATAAATTGGCAAAGAAAAATAGTAGTAACTGTTATCTGAAACAACGGACAATGCAAACAGATTAAAATTTAGAAGGGAAAACCTTGGATTGGTTTCATCTGATTCATTTCTTAATTAAGTTTTAAAATTTGACATTCATGTCACTGCAGATGTAGATCATGAGACATGGACAAACTGTCTATCAAGAAATATTTATTATCTGCTTAAAATATGACTAATACTTATTAGAGAGGGGAATAATTGGTGGTTTTAAAACTGATTACATAATTAGATGAAAAATGAATGTATCATTGGAGCTTCCAATTTATACCAAGGATCTGGACCCAAAAAAAAAGTTTGTTGTGACAATGGCTAGAAAAGAATAAACCTCATTTGGAATCCAACTGTACAAAGCTAAATTTCATTCATTCATTCAACTGAACATCCATTTGTCTGGATGTTTTAAGGACTCCTACCTTGTACTTTATACAATGGGTTGGACTAAAAACTCCTACCTTGTACCTTGTATAATGGGTTGGACTAAAAACCTCCAAGTTCCCTTCCAGGCCTCTATGATTCTGATTCATTTTAGAGCTGCTTTTCTCCAAATTGGCATATAACTTTCTTAATTATTTTCCAGCATAAATCACTGCATACTACAGGCCAATGCATTTCAGGCTATCAAGTCCTAACTTGATAGGTGACCATTGCACAGCTTTGTCTCATGAAAGAAAAATGACAACTATTGAACATATAGAATAATACGGTATTTAGTATAGCTTTTTCATGGATTGGACATATTTTTTAAATTTTTATGGTTGTATTGATAGGAGACAATAGTGGGCTAGGGCAGAATATGGAGACAAATTGTAGAACTCTTTGGAAAATAAGGGTTTGTTGGGAAATGGTAGCAGTCTGTTTTCCTCTGTTTTTAAAAAATAGTTTGTTGCCGCTATCTTCTGAACTATACAAGCAAAGATAGAAAATCTCCTGTCCAAACCCAATTTCACTATTTAGAATTTATTCTCTTCCAATTTACTAGGTTTTGTTTTGTGTCTTGTTTTTAAACCCACTTTTCAACATTTAAACCAAATCTTACAACAGATTATTCTTGCTTTTCACCTTTTCCTCAAACATTCAAGAGCAATTTCTTACTTCAGTCTTACTTCAGATGAGATTTAAAGAGACTCTTAGCTGATCAAAGTTATACATTATTCTTATTGTATGGTCTCTGGATTTTAAGGGTGCTACTTGTTTGGAAGGTTTTCAAATGTAATTTGAAATATAGTTGTGCCTAACAAAATGGGAAGAATGCTTGGTGAAGTGGACTCTGTTTACTCAAACCTTTTTAAGGTATTTGTGTTTAGAGAGGTTAAGAAAACACTTGAAAGATTCCACTTGTTTGTAATCCCCCCCTCTTTATTAGCAAGAAACTGCTGGGAAATTTAATTTAAAGGAGTGAAGCATCATTGATATTCTAATATTGATCTCTATTTTTCTTTTTCATCCAGCTAAGGAATTGTGGTGGAAGTGTGGAACTAAATCAAGTGGCCTGGATATCAATGTATTAATATTGAACACAGAAAATATGGAATAGTTAATACCCGGTACAAATCAAAAGGTAATATTTTATTTTTGGAAATAATCTCATTCTTTATGTATCAAATCTACTAGGGTTTTTTTGGTGGGGGAGAATTATTAATTTCATTCCTTAAATATGATATTTGTGTGTTATCAGTGGACCTAATAGCTGTTGCCTCTGTTAAGGAGCACTCAGGGTTTGTTGAATTAATATGATGGAAGAAGAGGGAAGCAATTGACATAGTACTGCCATTTATAACAACTACTTAACAAAGCAGTTAAATAGAACTTCAGTGAAATATAAGATAGTACAATATTCAACAGTGTTAATAAGAACACTCTTCTTACAGAAACAGCTTGCTGAAGCAACTAAACAAGAGCAAGACTTGGTATTAATTTTCTGAGATTCCCATTAAGCAATTTTTACCTTAAAGGTTTGTTAATGGACAGCTAAAAAGGCCACACTGTTTCTTCATCCAAATCTGCCACTAAAGGTTCACCTATCATAAGTTGCTAAAACTTTAGTTTTATCAGAATATTCCATGTAACTTCTTTAATATATATATATTTATAACTTCATCTATTTCCAGAAACCATAGCAACTTATTAAATATGACTTGAGTTATTTATTGTAAGAATCACTTGAATTGGATTCACATTGTAGAGTTCGGCATCTATTAAACTCCGAAGATTCACTGGAAGAAACAGTAAAAGGAATAAAATATAGGATTGCATGTCAAAAGATACTGGAACATAGTGCTTTTGGTGAATTAGGTGCATTATGACAGCTTTGGCTTAGCTAATATTCTTAAATTAGGAATCTTCATACAGTGGATTGTGGTAGTTGCCCCAGGATCCATATTCATGGTCATCAAAAAGTCTGCCATATGAAGAATGCCTAAGAATGAAAAAGAAACAGTATTTTATTCTAGTTAGCCATTCTTTTTACTGTATCTTCATCACAGACATTTCTCAATATCATATGCAGAGTAAGACAGAAATTAATCAACATCCATCACAGGAAGGCAGATATGATAGCGATGCCAATGTGGAAACTTGGGATGAAACCCATGAATGAAATATATAGCGAGATGGATTTAAATTATTAAAAAACCCAGATCTAATAAAGGAGGAGGTGGAGTTGCATTATATAAAAGAAATAACTACATCTTTATGAACATAAGACAGAACCATATAGGAAACTATCTCAAATGCATTTGGGTCAATATAAAAGGAAAAAAGAATGTTACGCCCAACCAAACAGAGGAAATAGATGAATTTTTTGCTAATCCATTATCTAATATATGTAGTAAGTGAGGACTTTATCTACCCAGGAAACAAAAACTGTACCTACTGGAAGATCAAATAGATCCCTCAAAAACCGAGCAGAAAACCTGTCTCCCAAAAGGTAGAGGAGCGAACCACAGAGTCAGCCATATTGGACTTATTTCTCACTAACAGAGATGAAATGGTGGAAGATGTTGGTGCTCCAGGAACTATGAAAGTGGGAGGGAGGGGGTAGTGACCATGCAATACTGGAATTCAATTTTATGTAAGCACAAGCAATAGAACAAAATCAACTATAGTCTTTAGTTTCAATAAATCTAGAACTTGAAAAGTATTCCACGGATGAGAATCCTCAAAGGGAAAACAACCCATGAAACTTGAGAAAATTTTAAAAGTGAGATTATAAAAGCGTGATCTAGCACAATTCCAATGATGAAGAAAAATAAGAGATCTCAAAAGAAACCAGCATGGTTACACAAAGAAGTCTCTGATAAAATGGAAGACAAAAAAGGACAAGTATAAAAAGTGGAAAGAGGGGTAGATAACTAAGGCAGAATATCAGTACATAGCTTGAAGATGCAAAAATGAAGTGAGGAAAGCTAAGGTTCAAATGAACTAGATGTTGTGACAAAAGTAAAAAAAAATTAAAAAAGCTTCTTTCAACATGTAAAACACAAGAAAAAAGTCAAGGAAATTATTGGTCCACTAGTGGCAAGAATGTGATGAGAAGCAAGAAGAAAACCGAACTGCTTAATACATTTTTTTGCATCTCTCTTTACACTAAAGTCAAATCAATCAAAAATACAGTGAAATGCAGATTAGGAATGCAAATCAAAATAAGCCAGAAAATGATAAGAAAACATCTATCCATTCTAGAAATTTCACAACACCAAGACCAAATAAGGTTCTGAAGGAACGGTCAGACGTGATCTCAGAACCACTGAACCATATCTTTCAAAGATCCTGGAGCACCAGAACTACCAGATCACTGGAAAAGGGCTGATGTATTTCCCATCTTCAAAAAAATAAATAATAAATAAAAGGATCTGAGAAACTATGCACCTACCAACCTGGTATCAATACCTGGGAAGATTTTGAAAAAGATAATCAATCAATGAATCTGCAAACACTTAGAGACAAACAAAACCATCTTTGGATCATCAAAGGATCTTGACAGACTTGGAGACTGGGCTCTATCTAACAAAATGAAATTCAGTGGTGAGAAAAGTAGGGTACTGCATTTAGGCCAGAAAAACGAGATGCATAGATATAGAATAGGTGCACAGGTATAGAATTTCTACAATTTTCTTGGCTCAATAGCAGTAATTATGAGAGGGATCTTGGACAATCTTTTAAATATGAGCCCGCGGTGTGTATCAATAGAGGGATAGAATCAAGAACACATTAAGTATTAATACCACTTTATAATGCCTTGGTAAGGCCACACTTGGAATAGTGCATCTAGTTGCCATGATATTAAAAAAATACTGCGACTTTAGAAAGAATACAGAGAAAAGCAACAAAAATAATTGAGAGGCTGGAGGAATGGTTGCAGGAATTGGATACATTGAGTTTAATGAAAAGAAAGACTATGGGTTAACATAATAGCAGCTCTAATATATAAGGAGCTGCCACAAAGAATTAGGGGGTCAACCTATTCTCCAAAGCACTGAAGGCATGACAAGAAGCAATGGAAGAAAACTAATCAGAGAAAGAACCAACCTAGAGCTAAGAAGAAATTTTCTGACAGTTAAACAATTCATCAGTACAACGACTTGCCCCCAGAAGTCGTGGATGCCCCAACACTGGAGGTTTTTAAGAAAAGATTAGACAACTATTTGTATGAAATAGTATAGGATTTCCTTCTTCAGCAGAGAGTTGGACTAGAAGGCCTCTGAAGTCTTTCCAATTCTGTTATTCAGTTTTTCCTGTTATTTACACATTCTTCTGAAAAATAAATCCCTCTGTCCACTTAACACCTGTCCTTTATTCATTCAATGGCCAGGTTAATGAGACGTAATGGTGTCAGTCTTCAAATTTGTTTAGAGAATCAACATTATTAATAGGAACACCCCTCATTTTAGCTCAGTACTTATTTCAGTCACAAAATTAGAATCTTGTCAATGTTAGAAATAAGTTCAGGAAACCATCAGAAATATAGAATTCTACCTTGCTTAGCAACAGCAACAACAGCAACAGTTACTCTTTAGCTCCCCAGAAAAGAATGACAGACCAAGATCCATATAATAAATATAATCAACTATGGTAGTTGAGAGGGAAAGACGAAGATTGAAGGATCAAGATTGGTATTATGGCATTTGGGAGGGAGAAAAAAATTAATCACTTCTTCCCTTATCTATCTCCCTATCAACAGCAGCAGGTTGTTTCGGGTAGAAAGTTTGTACTTACACAGAGAAATAGATGTATATTCAAATAGGAAGAAGGAAGAGGGAAAGGGAGAAAGAAGGAAAAAAAGAGAGAAAGACAGAGAGAAAGAAAGGCAGAAAGATAGATAAAAGGGAAAAAGAAAGGGGGGAGAGAGAGAAAGAAAGAAAGAAAGAAAGAAAGATAGGGAGGCAGAAAGTTTTATGGTTGGGCAGAGAAGATCATCACAATATCACAATATGGATTATAGAAAAATATCTTAGGTAGCAAGAGATAATAGAACAGAGACAGAAGAAAATGCCAGAAGTTCAACAAGAAAAAGAGGTAAGAGAAGGCATGTAAAAACCTGCATATGGACATTGTCATCTGGCAGCCCCGAGGGTTTGAGCCTTCTCTGTGGGGGCACCCTCCCTTTACGAATTGTCCCCAGAGATCTGGACCATCACAGACCTGCGGACCTTCCGGTGCGCACTAAAGACCTACCATATTTGTTCCAACAGGCTGGTCTGGCCTAGCATTAATTTTGAGGTTGTAACTGGTTTTTTAAATTTTTTAAATTTTAAATTTTTATAATTTTAATCAACCACTTAATTTTATTTTTAATCTGTTTTTTAATTGTTGTTGATTCATTGCCTTGTTTTTTAGATGGTTGTATACTGCCCCGAGTCCCTTCTCGGGAGAGAGGCGGTTTAAAAATTTGAATAAATAAATAAAATAAATAAATATGAGCAGACGAGAGGTATAGCTTCAAAACAGTAATGGGGCAGCAAATATGAGGGGGGGAGAGGGAGAGGAAGAAGGGACAGGCTAACAACCATTAGGAGGTACAATGAGGTAACAATATAAATGCAGAACAATGAAAGATTTAATGCAAGAAATAGTTAATACTGTGACAATGTACTGTGGTCTTGTAGTTATTTACACTGTATATATAGAATGAGAGAAAATCAGCAACAGTATATGATATGGGGACCACCTATTTTCAGTTCTAAAACCAGTTACAAGGCTAATCTCAATCTTTCAAACAAATGATTGCTTCTCTTCTGAAAAAGGATTTGCCAAATCTTACCTGATTTTTAAAAATGCAGCTATGCCAAACACCAATAGAACCACAGCAATTACCGCTATAGTAATAGCTGCAATGCTTCCTGCATAGAAAAAAAAAGGATGCACAGATTGGTTGGATAACTAGTTATCAGTTCAAGGTTTTTTTTTATTTTGGATTCATATCAATACAATGTATTTCCACAATATGCTCTGAAGTAAGAAATTCAGCAATGCAAAACTAGAGTTTAGGTATACAGTGAGACAAGAATTATCTGGAAAAATGTATTACTACTACGCTGTGTAATCTACAACTCTTTTCATCAACATACTGTAAATATATTATTTCCAATTCCAATTCCAAATTTGCATACTTTCTTATTGTCTCATGTTCTTCAGAAATGCCAGATAGGGAGTTATTACATCAATAATGTAGTATAATCATCGCGAATTGTACATACTTAATTCATAAAAGCTGCTCCCGTAGATCAGTATTGTTATGCACATACTAAAAATGGCAGAGTGAAGCCAAGAGAACAGCTCCTTGCCTTAAACCATGAAATGACTTCACTGTGGCAAGATACGATCTGCGTGCTTTTCAATTTCAATTTCATATTCTTAATTGGTTGCTAAATGCCATTTTAGCGTCTATATTAGCTCAGAAGGAAAGAAGAGGAACTTCAGAAAGAAGGTAGTGAATTATTTCCTTTCTGGAGTCCTGAGAATTTTTTATGTCTTCTTATCTGCTTGCCAAGATTGAAGAACAATGGCTAGCTCAACTTCCCTGCTTGGTGCTCTCCATTTCATTGGTACTTGACACATACACGTATCTTTTAGAAGGTTGTACTTGTTATTTATTCTCCTTGGAGCTATTCCATACATGTAAACTAAGTGGGGAAAAAAGTAATTTCTTGACAAAAGTAGCATCTAGAACTTCTGTGGATCCTTGTGAACCTATCAGAAACAAAAGGTTTCTTGCTCTGCATTTTCCTAACTAATCTAATAAGGATGGTTTCTCTTTGAAACCATTTAAATCAGTCAAAGAAACTCTGAACCAGGTTTTATGAGTGCTAAACAATAGGCACAAGAAAAGCACTTTAAATCACATTTCCAGCTGGTCTGAGTTAGTTTGATTATTGAACTGAATATCTATTGTTTTAATTCAGAAGCAGTCTAGTAATATCTTTGCCAGATGTTATTAAATGTATAATATTTTGTGTTATCTTCATCATATGCAATAGAATAACTATACATGCAGGGTTTAAATTGGGATGGTGTACAGGAGGGAGAAGAAAAAGGGAAGATAAAAGCATAGAAGTTATGCAGATTGTTATGCAAATTACATATGAAGCAAATTATAAGCACCTTAGCAATTAACAATATTAATATGTTAAACACCTATTGTATTTGTTCTTTTAGCATCATCTGCAATCTTTTAATGAATGTCTGATGAGCAATTTCTGGCTCAATAGAGCTGATACTTTTTTCCACAAGTTTGACTACTTTGAGATCTAAAATAGAGCATCCAGGAAGTCTGAAATCTGCTGGTATTTACTGCTCACTATTTGAAAGTCTCTCTTTTATAAAATAAACTAGGACATAAGAAATATTTAAATGGGATTAAGGGTTCCTGCAATATGCAAACGTTCAAATGAATTAATAAAGTAATTCCATATTCAAAAGACTGATTATTCATTATGCGTCCAAATGTCATCAATGAGTGTGTGGTTTCTATGTTTTTTCTTTTGTCTGTGAGCTGCCCAAAGTTATGTTGCACAAGATGGGAGGCTATATAAATCTGTATATAAATAAAATATGAATAACAGACAGATCTTTATTTTAAAATATTTTGCTAGAAAGAGAAGTTTTTTCTCACTGACAAGTAAGGGAAAAAAAAGGAGATACAGTGGTACCTCTACTTACGAAATTAATCCGTTCCTAAAGCCGTTTCGTAACTGGAAAATTTCGTAAGTAGAGAAGCATTTTACCTTTAAATGCCCTAATCCGTTCCAAGCGG
>JAEANM010025923.1:0-10845 GCA_017656035.1 Myanophis thanlyinensis
CATTTGCCCGGACATGACGTCACCACTTTTACATCCAGTCCGTGGCGTCCGGGTAAATTTATAAAATTTAGAAAACCTGCCCGGACGCCCGGGACAGGACGTAAAAAGAGGACATGTCCGGGCAAAAGAGGACGGTTGGTCACCCTATCATAAGCTACAGTGATGAGAATATTTTCTAAGAATTCACATTTTCCAAAACTGTAGATGTTTTGGAATTCAATTCCCATGACACCTCTCCAGCACATTTATGCTACTAATATTTCTGACAGTTGGTTTCCAACACATCTGCTCACATCTTGGGAAACGTCCAAAGATCCTGAGGTCTAATAAGTGATGAATCTGGAGTTTCTAAGCTTCATTCTTTGATTACTGTGCTACTTGCACAAGGTGATCAAAATGTCACAGAAATACATTTTTTTCTATTTTACTTTATTGGTTTTTTTTTTCCAGAAGTTTTTGATCCTTTTATACTACTGTACATACTACAATGTGCTAAATTCCATTACTTTTTCCCAGCTAAATATCTCAAATGTCCTAGTCATTTTATGTCAGGGGGCTGTTCAAATAGCCTAATAATTGTGTTTGCCTCTTCTGCACTATTTTCAAACTTCATTTATAATTTTTAAAATGTGATGATGAGAACTGTGCCTGGCCCTAAATAATTTCTTTCTCAGCCTGGAAAAGAAAGTGTGTAGTACACTGGGATTTCTCAGGGCCCCTTTACTATCAAAATTCTGCTATTCTGAAAAAGAATGGTAACTTCAGTTTGTTATGCACATCATTTAATCTTTTGAGTTTTATCTTTTTGTCCAATCATAACCAAGGATAGAAGAAATTATGTGGAAATTTCAGAAAACCTTAATTTTTATTCCACTGCTGATATCCATGGTTAAAATAATAATTATTATTATCTGTTAAAGTTAATGGTACTAGTTCCTGTGGGGAAGACTTAGGGTTAGGACTATTTAGCCAAAAATATCACGGCTCTATGTCTTTACCATTGTTTCGGACATTCAATGTTCCAAAACTAAACTACACCTGCAATTTAATTAACCATTCTCTCAGTTTAAAGAGATCTTGAAGCTCTTCATAATTACTTACAGCCATCTGTGAATAACTATGGCCCCTTTATGACCCACGAACTTCAACTCCCAGAATTCCTGACCCAGCATGAATACTGGGAATTGTCATCACAGTCGTAAAGGGACCATAGTTGCTCGCCCCTGCTTTAATCTTTAACCATTCTGACTAGTTTATTATCATCTGCTGATTTGGCCAGCTCTATGTTTATTCCTCATTAAATATAAAAACAAATACAAGGCTGGTTATAATTTTTTTTAGAAAGATACAATAGTTAAATATGAATTTATACTTTTGTAGAAATGCCTTTTTCATATTTAAAGTTTGATTCAGCTGCTTTTTATTACTTGTTTCTTAGCCTGTACATTTTCCTTGCTCCAGTTAAGAATAAACAAACAGATCGTTACATCTAGAGAGCACCAAGTTGGGGAAAACTCTATAGAAGTTTATATATGCCATTCATTTCATAGATATTCTAGAAGAGTTTGTTTTCCCAGGCTGCTCTCTACAGAAATGATGTATTTAATTATGTGCATAATATGCACACCGAATGTCAAAACAAAATGTCCATTCACAACTCACAGGTGACACTGTTACACAGTTGGATAGACATATTTCAAACCTGCCTTATGTTCCTGGGCCTTGGTTTTATGTACTGATTCATTCACAGTGAGCAGAATTTTAGGAGTCTATTGAAGCATAAAATCCTTTGACAAAGATTTTGAACATTGCAGTGCTAAAAGTTAATTATACCACATAACCAGTGATGAGATGGTAGCTGATTGCAGAATATTAAATGAAAAATACCTGCTGTCATCACTGCAGTTTTACAGAGGAAATTTAAAAGGTGAAGTTATAAAGGATTGTCATTTGAAAAGGAAAAATGCTCAAAGGGTACAGTAGAAGTGCATTTAAAGCCTTGACAATTTTGTGAGCTGTTACTGGAAACATGCAGAAATATATGTTATCAAATTCAGTAGACATATTATAAATGATAGCTTCATTAAACAACAAGTAAATAATGTTTTATCCATTCTTACTTCACAAATGCCATATGGTCTGAAACAACTGGAGTTGTCTCAGTTATACTACCATAAGACTTAATTCACAAATTAGCATCTGTTAAAATACATAGGCTAGCTGGGGAATACAGAATATTGTGCCTTATTTCTGTGTGGCTTCTTTGGGTTCCTGTGTGACTTCCTACTGTATCTCAGTTTTTTAAAAGCTATGAACAAAACATAGATCTAGGCGATACTGGGGTAAAATGATTAGAGTCACAGCCTGCTCTGGAAGTGTGTCTATCTGCCTAGAAGAAAAGGTAAGTGGGGAGGGAGCAGATTGAAAGGGAAGCAGAGAGCAGCTTGTTATATTGACAGCTCATCATTGTTTTATGATTGATGATGCTCCCACAGAAGCCATACTTTTAATAGGCAAGATTTTCCCTTCCCAAGGCAGAAATTTTATGAAATTCCCATAGTATTTTTCAGATTTCTAAGCTTCCCCCCAAAGATAGTGCATCTATATTGGTCATGACAAATACAATAGTGCCTTTAGCATACAGCTTGATTCACAATTTTTTTAAAAAAATCTATTCTACTCTGATGCTTTGTTTTCATGATTTTCTTACAGTAATCTTTCATTTCCATGGTCTTTGGAAAAAGCAGAAGTTAGAGATAAATATATTTAGAATCAGTTTTATAATAGTTAATTGCTTGGAAAAATCAAGATAAATATTTGAAAGCTTAACCAATGCTATAGACCATACTTGGTTGCCACAATTTTAAAAATATGTTGAGACTCTATAAAGAGTGCAGAGAAAAGCAATAAAGATGATTAGGGGACTTGAGACTAAAACATATGAAAAACGGTAGCAGGAATTGGGTGTGTCTAGTTTAATGAAAAGAAGCACTAGAAGTGACATGACAGCAGTGTCCCATACCTAAGAGGCTGCCACAAAGAAGAGGGAGTCAACTTATTTTCCAAAGCACTTGAAGGTAGGACAAGAAGAAATATATGGAAATTAATCAAGGAAAGAACCAACCTAGAACTAAGCAGAAACTTTCTGGTAGTTAGAATTATTAAGTTCTAACACTTTGGAACACTTTGTCTCCAAAAGTTGTGGATGCTCTAACACTGGAAGTTCTAAAGAAGAGATTGGACCACTATTTGTCTGAAATAGTATAGTTTCCTGTTTGAGCAGAGGGTTGGACTAGTACACATCCAAAGTCCCTTTCAACTCTTTTATTCTGTTAAAATAGGACTCATTCTCAAAGTACTTTAGAATGTAGAAGTTTCTTTTTACAGTCTCCACACCATCATCCTTCGGATTTATAGAAGTGGGTGAGGATGATATACATGTTTACCTTGTATTTGCATTTTACTCAATTTCCCTTGGTTTTTTTTTTTTTTTGACTTGGACATCATTGTTGGGATGTCTTCCCTGATCTTTAATGAAATTATTATGAAAATAGCATGTTGTTCGTCGCAGGAAACATGATTGATTGATTGATTAAATTTTTATGATACCCATTTCATTGATACAGTGATTCTGGGCAGCTTGCAATGTAATAAAAAGTAGAAAAATAGTAGAAAACCGTTAAAATTAAAAAAAATTGAATAGAAAAGCTAAAAACCAAGAAGATGGTGTGATGATCTTATCTACCTGGTCAGCCACTCCCAATGTAGCAGACCTTTGTCAGGGGACCAGGCCAAGTGGAAGGACTAGGTTATTAGGCTCTTCCAGAAGTTCAGGAGTATGTGGGTAGACCTCACCCACAATGGAAAAATGTTCTAGAGGGCAGGGGGCCTAGCAGAAAAGATTCTTATCCTACATCCGATCAGCCAAAATTCTTTGGCCAAAGGGATTTAAAAGAGGTCTTTTCTACTGGAATAAGTAAGGCAGGCCAGTCCCATCGGGGTGAGATGGTTTCTCAGATATTATGGGCCCATGTCATAAAAGGCTTTAAACATGATAACAAATATGTTGATTTGGACTTGAAGCAAACTGGCAGCTTGAGGGGCATAGAGAATTGTCCAAGTCACTATGTGAGTGAAGATTCTCAGTCTTCCAAGTAGAGTTGTCTGGAGGATGAGTCATGGCAACTGGGTTTCTTTTCTTTCTTATTAGTTCAAAAAGTTTTGCTGCTTATTCAAGTAACTGAAGAAGCTATTTGGATAAACAGCAAAACATATCAAACCAATGAAAAGGGGAAAATAGGTCCAGTTGTCATTAATGTATCATTCTTTCCAGATTCAGTTGATGGTGTTTCTTTCAAACATTAAGTTTTATTTTTAAACAGTGGGAAAATAAACTACAATTCATAGTCATAGTCTTTGACTTACAACTATTTATTTAGTGACTGTTCAAAGTTACAATGGCAGTGAAAAAAGTGATGTATGATTTTTTTTTCCTCACTTACAACCATTGCAGTATCCACATGGTCATGGGATCAAAATTCAGATGCTTGGCAATTGACTTGTATTTATGATGGTGGCAGTGTCATGAGGTCATGTGATCCCCTTTTGTGAACTTCTGGCAAGCAAAGTAAATGGTGAAACCAGAGTCACTTAATAACAATGTTACTCACTTAACAACTGAAGTGATTCACTTAACAACTGTGGCAAGAATAGTTGTATAATGGAACAAAACTCAGTTAACAAATGTTTCACTTCACAGTAGAAATTTTAGACTCAGTTGTGGTCCTAAGTCAAGATCTACTGACTCAGAGGTGAAATTCAATGGGTTCTAGCAGGTTCACTAGAACCAGTAGTAAATTTTCTAAGCAGTTTGGAGAACCGGTTGTTAGAAGAAATCTCCTTTTTTTCCCCCACTTTACAAAGTTAATCCTGTAGGATTAATCCTGTAGGAAGGCAGGAAAAAAACATTTTGGTGTTGTTTCTAGCCTAATCTTTGTTACCCTGCTTACAGAAACTGCCCACCCAGTCACATGACTCCCTAGCCACATCCACCAAGCCACACCCACAGAACCAGTAGTAAAAAAGTTTAAATTACATGACTGGGATGGGCATGGCTGGGTGGGCAATAAAGATTAGGCTAGAAAAAGAGCAATAAAGATTATTACTGCCTTTCTTACAGGATTAACCCTGTAAAGTGGAAAAAAACAAAAGATTTCTTCTAACAACCAGTTCTCCAAACTGCTTAGAAAATTTACTACGGGTTCCAGCAAACCTGGCTAGAACCTGCTGAATTTCACCTCTGTATTAAAGTAACATTAGAGGAATATTAAAATTATGCCAATAATCAGGCTGTGTGCCTTGAAATCCTCACAGTGCCCTTAAAATTCTATTCTTACAGAATATGTATATATGTATATGTATTTGCATAATTGCTAAATACTGTATACTAATTTCTGGTCCTGTTTGGGGCAGGGTTTGTTAACTTCTCAGGGTAATGTTTTCCATTAGCCATCTGTTCACATTAAACAGTGGGCAAAGTGATTTACTGTAGGAAATCACGCCAACATTGGTTGAATGGACAAAATTAAAAGGAGCTAAATACATCGTTTAAAAAGAGATGGGGAATTTTCAAATGCTCTGTGTTTGGTATATTGTGTCAAAGAAGGATAGCATTTAATAAGCAATCATGATTACATTAGAGAATTGTGGTTATTGTTCTTTTCAATACTCCATTTAAATGAGCAGCATATTATTTTGCTTTCCAAAGGCTCCCTGGACACTGCTGAAGTTCTCGTTCCCAAAATCATAGCCAGAAGCACCAATAGCAAGGGATATGAAGAGCTGCAATTCAGTACTGGGAGAACAAACCCAAAAAGGTAGGTAGTCATTTTAAAAAATGGGCAAAGCCAACTAAATCATGAATAGGGGCACCTAAATGTCCAATCATTGTAAATTTAATCTTTGCATGGAATGAATTGCATGAAAAGGGGCAGCAGTGAAAACAAAATATTCAAGTATTGAAAAACAATGTGGTTTATATTTAGAGTGAACCCCAACATTGGTTGTCACCGCCTACTGGAAAGGGAATCTCTACAAGCTGCAAATAAGCAGATAAGGGAAGGCTGCTCATTCCTGAATCAACTGTTTTCCTTCATCATTCCTTTATAGTCCAATCCCATTCTGAACAACAATAAAATCTGGTCGACTGTGTAACAAACCATAATAATTCACAAAATACAAGGACCTGCAAATAGAAGAAGAGTAACTGTGGCAAAAGAAAGCAATGATAGTAATAGATGCCTTGGGTACAATCCCAAAACAATTGAAGCATCATCAACATTGACAAATTCACCACCAGTCAATTGCAAAAGACAGCTTTACTCACAACAGCTTACATCCTATCATAATACCTCTAAGACAGGGATGTCAAACTCAAGGTGCAGGGGCTGGATCCACCCCATGGGGTGCTTAGATCTGGATGGCGGGGGCCACCCTGGAAACATTGCGGACCTCCAGGCCTTCCGGCGTGCACTAAAAACCCATTTTCTTCCAGCTAGCTGGTCTGGCCTAATACCTTAGGGGTTTTAAAATTTTAAATTGTTGAATTTTAAATTTTTAAATTTTTAAACTTTTAAACTTCTTATTTTGGTATTCCAATTTTATTTGGCCAACTTATTTAATTCGTTTTAATTGATATTTTAACTTTTGTTGATTTGTTTTAGAAGGCTGTACACCGAGTCCTTCAGGAGAGGGGTAGTATAGAAATCCTGTCAATAAACAATAAACAATAATAATCACCTAAGTCAGCTTTCTACTTTGTGCCCCACAGATGAGCGGATATCACCTCGCGGAATTCTTAGTAATATCCGCGCTGGCTGGGGAATGCTGGGACTTCAAGCTCGCACATCATCTGGGTCAGCCAGTCCCAGGTGGACCATTATCTTCTGAGTTGACTCCAACCAATTTGCTATTCTTTCATCTTTCTTCATGTCCCTTTCTCCCCTTTGGCTCTCTGTAATCCGGAAGTATGATTAATAATTGCATTCGGCATGGTCTTCAGGGACCGCACAATGCTCCCTCGTTTATCCGAGTGCCAGTCTCATGTGGGGAGCCCAGCAGATCATGGTACCCCATGATGGGTTTTACACGAGTGAGAAAGTGGGTATTCATAGCCTGATTGGCTCTTTTCTGAGCATTTCGCTGGCTCTTAATTCCTTTACTCCTAATTACTGCTAGTTTTCTCCCGCCAGTGCATGCAAACACCTTCTGAACTCTCTGGAATGCTATTCTACTGTGGCAGCGATGTTGATGCGATTGTAGGCACGGCTTGTGCAAACCCCTGATTTAGCTTGAAAGAAGAGGAGAAGGGGAGGGGAAGGTATTCTTCTGTTATTTCAGAAGACAGAAAGTTTTCTGTTTTCTCCAGCACATGAGATGGCTTGAATGAGGCTCAGAGGAACCGAAAATGCTGGCAGCCATATGCATGTGTCCGGAGGCAGGAAAAGCAGTGGGAGGCGTGCAAGAGGAACTAGTAGTATGAATTTATCTGCAGGGGTGTATACCATAACCACAAATGTCTCTCCCCCCCACCCCACCCCACCCCACCCCCGCAGTCTTAGCAAAGTTCAGTAGAGACATAGGCAACTCCTTCTCTTATTTCAAAGTTTTAGCATGCTTTACCAGCCATAAACCCTCATCTTGGTACATCGCATGAAAGCTTTCCCGCTCATCAAATGGCAATAAAAATGGGCAAGAGAAGCTGAACTCTTGGTGACTGCATGGACGCAGCCATGCGTTTCTCTTAACCACTGCATGAAATTGGGTTCGGAATGCCCTTTCTGAGATTTATTCATTTATTTTTAAAATTTCCTGATCTAATTTATAACCGGTCTATGCGATGGTAAGTGGGAATGGCCTTGGGAGATAGAAGGGAAGGCTGTGTAGACTATTTTGCACACCGTGGTGCAAAATATGTCGCAGTCCGAACAAGGAGAAAAGGCGTGGGATTTTTTTTTCAGAAGGGACTCCCCCTAGTTTTCCAGAGAGTAAAAAGGAAAAAGGGGTGTGTGACATACTTTCAGTCATGTAAGATTCCATTAATGTATCCTTACAATAAAGATGGGGGCGGTGTGGTGGCTCAGCGGTCAAGACGCTGGGCACATCAGCTGGAAAATCTGGCAGCCCAGGTTCGAGACCCAAGCGTCACAGAGTGAGCTCCTATCTTCCCTCCCCCAGCACCTAGCAGCTCGAAAGCATGCAAATGTGAGTAGATAAATTTCAGTGGGAAAATAACAGCACTCCGTGAAGTCATGCTGGTCACATGAGCGTGGGAATGTCTTCAGACAGTGCTGGCTCAATGGCCTTGAAATGGAGATGAGCACTGCCTCCTCTAGTCAGCAATGAGTAGCAGAGTAAAATCCACAGGGACTACTTTACCTTTACAAGGTAAAAGTAATTCATGGTGGTGCTTTCTGCCTGGACTACCTTGAAGAGCTAACAGGTTTCCACACAAAGACTAACCAATCAGCCTTCGCTTAGATATTTTCAAGGTCAGTCAAGTATGTTGCGTTCCTGCCATTTAACTGGTTGTTAAGACTTTGTAATTAATGAAGAGTTAATGGTTAAAGTCTTATTAATGAGTTGTTGTGTTTTGCTCATAATATGGACATGATTTACCACTGCTTACCCAGCCTGCTTTTGTTAACTCTACCAGGAAGATCAGACTAAGAAACCAATGCCCTAAAAGCCAGTATTACTCTTGTTGGAACAACATAATCTTGCTGTCAGCAACATCGTCAATGTAATCAGAATTCCAGAGAAGCAAAGTCCAAAGAATAAGATTTTATTGAAAACATTGTACTGGTACGGTCTGTTGAAATCCCGAATCTAAAGCTTCCGGGATTTCTTCACCCAAGTAAAACTTAAAAGTTCCACCCCATTAATTATCACATGCTAATTATTGTCCAACCACGTCAAAGAGGAGTCCGACTTCTAAACACTTCCCATGCGAACAGCAAACAGGCTCTCATGAGAACTTAACTTGAAAGGAATGAAAACAAGATAAGAGTTTGCCGCTTCTAACTCTCCCTTCGCCATCTCAGCGACCTTGAATTTAAAACTTGTCAATGTGTCAAGATCTACGTGGCTCTAAATTTTACTGTATAAAACGGCCTGCATTATATAATGGAACACCCCCCCCCATAGACAAATGTCCTTTTGGATCTTGACATTTGCACTTCAAAATGTGCTCCTTCTACTCTACCCTTGTGTGAACTAAAAAGGGACTTACCTGAGGTGGTTTCTAATGTTACTCCCTTGATTTTGGCTCAGTCCACTTTTATCGGACCTTTGCCCTGATAGCTGCTCTTCCTTCTGTCGTACGAGGCCATTCCGTCTGCCGTCTACACTTTTATAGCCTTTAGAGTTCCTGGTGGTCTCCTTTCCAAGTACAAACTAAGCTGTATTTTGCTTTGATTTTGGACATAACGTTGTTCAAATGCTGCCATCTGTTGAGAAATAGATATGCTGCTTTATTCTGGGCTACCTTCATTTGTCCTCTATTTTTTTTTTAAATGACCCTTAATTCTGGGTAGAGTTGGGATGACTGGATGGAGTTGAGCATTTACCGACCAGATGCCCTTCCTGATGCCAAAGTTTGCAGCAGATTTTTTTTTTCTTTGCATCCTTAGGAGAGAAACATCTGCCTAGGATTGAACTCTCAACCTTCCAAATGGAGGCGAGTGTTTTCTCCACTGAGCCACCATGCCCGCTCAGTTTGACCTCTGATTGAAAGTGTTAAAAAAAACCTGCGATAGCCACTTACAACATGGCGCACACCCCACACGTTTCGCAACTCCCAGAATTCACCCAGAATTCGCAGGACAAAATGTTTTCATAGTCTGAGAAGTCTGCCCAATACATTTGGGAGGGCTGTACAATAATAGTTTGTTTTTTGTTTTGGAGAGGGTGAAAATCCATAATGAGACTCTGAACTCCTAGAGATTATATCGCAATTTGTAATAATAAATGTGAATTTCTAAACGATTTTTGTTGTAGAGCTTTGCGTGTGTTTCAGAGCAGCTTGGCACGTGTCCATTAATAACTCTATTTCATTCCGTTCCTGTATTCGCTTTAAAAGAAGCACTTCAGTATTTTGGGGCATCGTTTAAAAACCAAAATTATAACATCTACTTTTAAACTCTCTACATGGGGCTCCCCTTGAAGAGCATCCAGAGGCTGCAGTTAATACAGAATGCGGCCGCACAGGTAATTATGGGAGCTCCTTGGAGCTCCCATGTTACATCTTTCCTGTGCGAGCTGCACTGGCTTCCTGTGGCCTTTCGGGTGCGATTCAAGGTGTTGATACTTACCTTTAAAGCGCTCCATGGCTTGGGACCAGGTACTTACGGGACCGCCTGTTGCCACCATCAGCCTCCAATCGACCGGTGCATTCCCACAGGGCAAGTCTCCTCGGGGTTCCACCATCGGGCCGATGTCGCCTGACAGCTCTGAGGGTTCGAGCCTTCTCTTTGGCTGCGCCCACCTTATGGAACGAATTGCCCCCAGAGATTCGGACCATTCCGGACCTCCAGGCCTTCCGGCGTGCACTAAAAACTATCTTTTCCAGCGAGCTGGTCTGGCCTAATACCTTAATACTTTAGGGCTTAAATTTTAAATTGTTTAAATTCTAAATTTTAAATTTTAAAATTTTAAATTTTACTTATTTTAATTGTTGTTTCTTAAACGTCAATTTTAATTGTTTAATTTTATAATCGCAATCAGCCTTTATTTAATTAATTTTAACTAGATTTTAAATTGTTTATGTACGTGTTTTTTATCTGGCTG
>JAEANM010025924.1:0-10845 GCA_017656035.1 Myanophis thanlyinensis
CTTACCTGCAGTTGCATAAGCATTTCACTGCATATCGTACCCATGTATGATTGTGTATGTGACCAATAAAATTTGAATTTGAATTTATTAGAGAAAAACTGTTTCATATGAATTTTATATATATTTTTTGGTTCAGTTTGCTAACTCATGCAAAAATGAGAATAAAATAACTGAGCAAACTGGTTGGGCAATCCAACCATCTGGGCTGAACATATATTGTCACAAGAGAGAAAACCCTGTACAGGCAATTAAATAAAACCAACACAAATGCCTTTAATAAGCATTCGAGTGCCATTCTGGCCTCTTGATGCTGCTTGGCCAATATAACTGGTCCCTGTGCAGTTCATCCTTTGATGTGAGACTGCTGATGAATCCATCTTTCTTTCATCCCTTTGTAGCCAACTGGTCTCACTTTTGCTTCTATACTGGTTTTCTCACGGGTCTTTGGTCAAGGTTCAGTTACCTTTTTATACTGTGCAGCAGGGGTGTCAAACTCAATTTCATTAAGGGACACATCAGGGTTATGTTTGATCTTGGGGGCCTGGGGTGGGCATGGCCAGCTCATCATTACTCATGTCAGGGGCTTCTGTGGAAGCCCAAGCACTCTGCCAGCAAAAATGGGCTCCTGAGCTCTATTTTTGGCTACGACGGCCTCCTGCAACCCTCTGCCAGTGAAAACAGAGCTCGGGAGGGCCAAGCCCGTCACTGGCAGAGGGTTGCAGGAGGCCATTGCAGCCAAAAGTGGAGCTCGGGAACCCATTTTCGCTGGCAGATGCACCGCAGGCTGGCCTTTGCTGTTTCCAGGGCAGCCCTGTGGGCCAGGTGTAAGCACCCTGCAGACCAGATCCGGGGCCTGGGCCTTGAATTTGACACCCCTGCTATACAGTGACAACTCTCTGAAATGTTTATGATCTCTGTTTAATATATGTGCTGCTGCCATTCCCAAAGCAACCAGGGAGTTTAGGAATAAGGGCATCAGCTGGCCATATTGTTGTAATTGTGGAAAGCACCTAAAGGTTTCACAAGGCAAAGAACTGATTTCTAAGAATTGGTGAAAATGTGAGACTTGATGAAACTAATTCATTTGTTTGATAGGACATAAAGCCAAGAGAAATAGAATTTTAAAGACCTTCTGTAAGGTGTTAATACCAAATTCATTTGTTCTTAGAGAGATTTCATTTTTTGCAATGCAAAGAGAAAGATGTCCTCAAATGTGTAACCTACCCATTTACTAGATAATAAATATGTTTACATTTTTTAATTTTTATATTTTACTTTATATTTAAAGTAGGAGACTTCATATGCTGTTTCAAATACGGTATGTTTACACATAGTCAGATACCACATGATAAGTTCAAACATCAGATTGGTTTCTACTCCAGGGAATTCTGTAATCTTGTGGTATCTGGGTTGTTAAAGTTGTACATACATCCCAAGGCACACCGATGTCTCTTAGTAAAGAGCTTGTCACAAATCGTTATCTCACATTTAAATGAAATCAGAACATTTTCAAGTTGCCTTCCTCTTTTTCAGATCTGTGCTGACATCTGTCCTATTATTATCTTCATGTCTATAATTTTGTGCATCTAATATTAGGGAATGCAAATTAGTCAGCATTTTCTTATGCATCCAGTCCACAAGTATTCTTTGTACCCAGCTGTCTATTTCACCACCCCTCGCCTGTATGTAGCAAACATATTTTCACCCCTCTTCAAAGTTGGAGAGTGTTTGATGAAAAGGCCCTCCCATGAAACAAATTGCCCTCTTGGGCTGCAAACGTGTGAGTGAGGTTCCTCACTTAGAATAGGGATGTTAATTTTCAGATTTCAAGGGGCAGGAGTGGGGGAGGGAAGGAGATTCTCTTTGTTAGGGAAAGTGATAAGGGGAAGATAATGTACTGGGTTGTTAGGCACATTAGATCTTAAAGCTTTCACTGGATAATGCACTGGGTGTGAACTAAAAAAAGTCTCTAAGACAACTCTGGGATTTGTTGGGAGAATTATTTTATGCATAATAGAGATTTGGCTATGAAGGACACGATTCTACATAATTCTGTACTTCAGTAGGCTCAGTCTCAAGAAACAGCAGGAAGAAGAAAGGAAATAGTTGGATGGGTTGGATCACTTTATGCTGCCTGTGGAAAGTGCAATTCCTGAATGAGTTAAACAGAGGATGGGTTTAAACATTAAACAAAACCATAATGTGGCCTGTTCAGCTTCATTTATTTATTTGATTTGTTGGTTTGATTTATATGCCATCTTCCTTTTCAAAAGGTTTTGGCTGAATATGTTCTGTGAACTGAGCCAATGTGGTTTGCAAATCATAGTTTATTGTTCAACGCAACATGTCAATCTGGTCGTAAATGCCCCTGAAAATAGGAAATTGAGATTTGAAGGACAATAGTCCTTCTCTACCTTTTGCTGTCCTCATTTTCCTTTGCCAGACAGCTTAAATAAGGCAGAGGCCACTTATATTTAAACATCAGAAATTACACTGCCTGATCTCCATGTATTGAATTAAAAAAACACTTTCCAATAATAAGAATCTTCTGGTTTGGATACCTATCAGATTGCATACCTTTGCAAATGGTTCACAGAGATTCTAAGTCTTACTCTCTTTTTCCTTCTGCTATTGTTTCCAGGGTGCTATTGCTAAATAACCCACCGGGATAATCTTGCCCAGCCTACAACCCAGAAATATTCATTACAATTTTTAGACTACAAGTCCTCTTAACAAATAAAACAGCCAGGGTGAAATCTAAGAAAGCTATTTCCCTTTTCAAGTTTCAAATTAATTAACAGCTCTGAAGTCTCTCAGATGAAAAGAAGCAAGTTTACTGATCAGACCAAGGAAGGAGATGAAACTCATGCTTTTCATGAGCAATGATGAATAAATAATGTCAACAGGAAATGCTAGTAATTATTTGACACCACAAACAGGAAATCATAGGGCTATAGACAAGTTTGAAAAATAAATGAGTAAAAATTCCGGAAAGCAGAGAACTTGTTATTAGTGCCAATAGGGCAGCACGGGCATATCCTTGTAGTACCCGGAGTCAAATTGAAGTACAGTTTATGTTTCTGACTGGTACTGCAAAATCTGGTCATCATTTTCTGTACACATACCTGGTTCAAGGTTGCTTACAGAAACTGCCCACCCAGTCACATGAACCCTCCAGCCCCGTCCACCAAGCCATGCTCACAGAACCGGTAGTAAAAAAAATTGAATTCATCATTGTTCTGTGTGTTCAAGCCTGGGGTCCTGGTTGTGAGATGGAGCCTGTTTCCTGGTTGTGTTGACTGGATGTTTTGTCATTGTTCTGAGCTGCTGTTTGGTATATATTTTTATTATTTTTTAATATTGTTAGTCACTCAGAGACATGTATTTGAGATGGGCAGGCATGTAAAACAAACAAAGAAACAAATAAATAAAACAAAATATAGTATAAGATATATGTGTGCTTGCGTTTTCCCATAACTACTGTGAAAATTGTGGCTTAAGATTTGTGCTTTTCCATAATTTTTTACACTAACATTGCTACCAAATTCAGCATTCTAATACTGATCTAGTGACCTCAATCCCTTATCCTAAGAGGAATTAGAACTGATACTCACTGCATCATCCTTTTACAAGAAGAATCTGACATGTTAGATTTTGGTGCTGTACTAAACTGTAATGTGCTTGAGATCTAGTGTTGTAGATAAATCTGGCTATTATATATAATACTTGGATCAATGTGTGAATCCAACAGATACTGCAGTAATAAACTTAGACTGAAGCCTCTTTTCTTTAGGCTTTCCATGACATAGGCATTTGCAGATTGACAAGTGTATAGCAAAGTGTGTCCTGAATTTGGCATTTGTATTGAAATGAATAAAATTACAGGGAAAAAGAATAAATGGGCTGGTCCCAGGTGAAACCTGCAGTTGTGCTGATCGCTGGGACACACATACATATGGTATGTTTACAAATACTGTATGCTTATAACATGATATTGTAGAGCATGGGAAAGAACTCTGAAAGGAACTAAGCAGCATAATTTATCACATGAATATTCTCTAAGGATTTTTTTTTTCTGAAGGCAGTAAAATGAAATGAAAGAAACATATATATGATTCACTTTAGCCCTGACAGCTATTGTCTGGGTCTGGAAGAGTGAGCTCTCAGAAGGAAAAACTATGTAAATGAGGAAAGGCATAACAGAATAAATAGCCTCAGGCAGCTGTCAGAACTGATATTTTGGGGGCTTTCATATCATTTGGAAAATGAAAATTTAGACTGGGCCAAAAATAAACATAGGTATAAAACTGAATCTCCCAAAGGAAATAGCCATTATAACTTTTGGAATGCACAGAATTGGTGATAATTAGGGAACGAGAAAAAGGAGAGCTATATTAGTCACTGGTGACTCAAAGACCACCTTTTTAAACTAATGAATTTTGTTAAAAGACATAAACTTTGGGGCTTCTGGCATGAGTCATAACTGACTGAAGATGTTTCTGAGAATGAGACAGATGATAACCACTGGGAAGAACAAAAGACAAGTATGTAGACTGATCCTTTAATTCTCTCCTGAAAAGGAGAGATGGGAATATTGTATACAAGTAGTCTGAATGAGAGTTTCTCATGAGGAGACCATAAAACGTGGTCTCTTGCAGGTTTGAGTGCCAGAAACTGAAGGAGACAATATGGTTGCTCTCAGCAGCAGCAGAGCCTTTCATAAGTAAAGCCAGCAAAACTCACTTTCTAATCACATTTGGTTAGAATTTAAGAATTTAAAATAAGATACAATTGGGAAAAATAAAAAATTGATTTAAGAAAGTTTTAAATCGAAAGACCAGAGACATTTGGAATATTGGTTATTTTTGCACAATATATATAATTTTCCATAAGTATATAATTATATAGTATACTTTTGTTCTTATATTAAGCCCTGATGTAGAACTTGTGTCTATTATTTCTTTTAGATAAAGTTTGATCTGCTTGTCTCCAATAGAATACATAGAAAGCAAAGCAGTGTAATTATGCAAGAGTTCCAGCATGGGCACATGTGAACCAAACATACCTTCTTGTGTCATGCGCACAAGAGGGGACATATGATATATTTACAACTTGCCTCAACATGTTCAGAGTTGGCTTTTAGGAGATGAGTTTTTAGCAGGGATAAATTCAGAGTAAAAGTTTCAGTTAAAGACAATTTACAATTTAAAGCAGCTTACTTTGACTTGGACCAAGTCAGAAGTTTCCTGTTGACTCAAGCTCTAGACTAAGAGAAACTTCATGCCTTTCATTGATCAGCATGAATAAAAAAGACAAACAGTGGTAACTTTTTGTGTTTATTTTAAACAAATGGGATGAGATTGGCCCGACAGAAGAATTCTGGATGATGGCATCTGTTCTTTCCCTTGGAATAAACTGTATAAAATTCCAGACAGATTTAAGGGTTTCTTTCTTTTTATAATATACAATAATCTCTTTCCCAATGATCTTATTTGAATAGAACTGGAAGACTTTGAGAAACTCTGATGAAAATGCATCGCTTGGCATTTTCCTCTTTCTGCTTCTTCTTACCATCCTGGTGCTTTACAGATGATTGGAATATAAAAATCTTTGGCTTTTTGCCAATTCAAGACTTCATTTCAGAAGTGCTCAAGAATACTGAATGATTCATGAATTTTAAATTCATGGTTGATTGCTAGATAGAGATCCTAACTTTGTATATTCAGTCTGAAACTTCTCTTTTCAAGTTGTTATTCCATTTTCTGCCAGATCTGATTTATAATTCTTAGCCAAGAATTCTCTCTAATGTATTATATTTAAATGAGGAAGGAAATTTTTATGTGGAAATACTGATATACACGTTAAATAATATGTTTTGAGATGTGAGTTTCCCTCAGGATTTGAATAGTTTGAATGTGAACTTTTTAAAGGCTATGCTTTTTTGTTCTATGGCAAGGGTGTCAAACTCAAGGCCCAGGGACTGGATCCGGCCCATGGGGTGCTTAGATCTGGCCTACAGGGCTGCCTGGAAACAACAAAAGGCTGGCCTTTGAGGCCCTCCCGAGCTCTGTTTTCACTGGCAGAGGGTTGCAGGAGGCCATAACAGCAAAAATGGAGCTCGGGAGCTGTTTTAACTGGCAGAGTGCTTGGGTCTCCACAGACGCCCCCAACATGAGTGATATTGAGCTGGCCATGCCCACCCCGGGCCGCTAAGATCAAACACAACCCTGATGCATCCCTCAATGAAATCGAGTTTGACACCCCTGTTCCATGGATCAAATTTTGTCTCTTTGGCTTTAGCTTTATTAACATTGCTTGGCATGTGACAAGAGTTCCTAGTAATAAGAAAAGACATTTCCTATCGATCGTTCACCCCTGTAGATCCTTGAGTTTTGGGAACAGATCCAAATATTATTGAATAATGGGTTCCAGAAGATATTCCCAGATTATGGATTACTGCCTAAGGCAGACAAATTGGAAGGCTATAAGGATATATTTTCCCATGATAAATTTTGTTAAGAGTCCTTCTAAATTATTTTCTTGTATTTTAGGCCTGTTACTGCCATCTTGTGGTTATATATAGGACATACCAGAGTGGTTGATAATAGCGGCAGAAAAGGTTGAATCTGGAAGCTAGAATTGCAGTTTGAATTTAAAGTGCATATTCAGTTCTATTGCATTCTTTATTAATTGCTTTGTCATCTACCAATTTGTCAGAGAAAGATTGATTGTGAAGAGCCTCTTAACCTCATTCTTTATGACTGCTGTCTTTGTGAGTCCCTGCAGTAGAAACATTACATTATTATACCATGTTTTGCATTTTATTATAACCCTTTTACTGTAACAAGACTATATAAGCCATTCAGAGTCCTGGAGTTGAATATAAGTTTATTTTTATTTTTATTTATCATATTTCCCCCACAAAGGGTTATTTCCCTTTGTATTTCCTCCACAAAGGGACTCTAGGCAGTGTATAATAAAAGTTGCAATAACCAAATAAATAAACAAACCACTGCAAATATTCCTCAAGTCTCTGAAATGTTAGTGACAATGATAAATGTTGAATAATGTCTGCATTAGTGGTTACTCTGGATCTTCCACATCATTATTAATTTATCAGAATGATTTTCTTTCCAAAATATTTAATGCTTCCTCAAAGTTGCTGAGAGAATACCTTAAAATACATTTATCCCGTATATTTTTATTTCATTTTCCTCCAGGGAGCCAAGAATGTGGATTCCAAGTTGCATCATTTACCCAGCCTCACAAGTGACAAATATAAGAATTGTTTATCTCTGCTATATTGATACATATCATGCTGGCTTTTTTCCCCCCATTATTTTGTTCTCATACACTGTCCTTCAAATGATAGCAATTCTGTATCTCTCCCAGTAAGCACAATGCTGGAGAATCTCAATGCTGGAGAATTAGAACAGGGGTCTAGAACTCAAGACCTGGGGCCTGGAACTGGGTACTTCCACAGAGCCACCTTGGAAACAGCAAAGGACCGGCCCATGGTTCTTCTGCCAGGAAAAATGCATTCGCGGCCCGCCCAAGCTCCATTTTCACTGGCAGAGAGTTGCAGGAGGCTGTGGCAGCTGAAAACTGAGCTCAGGAACCTATTTTCACTGGCAGAGCGCTTGTACCACCACAGGCACCCCCAACGGGAGTGACGTCAAGCTGTCCATGGCCACCCTGGCCCTCTTAAGTCAAACACTACCCTGATGTGGCCTTCAATGAAATTGAGTTTGACAACCTTGCATTAAGACTCTGGTTAGAGTTTGTAGGTGAAGGAGTGGCAGAACCTGGGGGTGGAGTTAAAAGAAGGATCAGCCTAGAATCCATATGTAGCCACAAGCAAATTAAATCTGACTTCCCTTGAATTCCATTAACCCTTATTTAACCCCAAATAGGTGTTAACTGTTAGTCGAGAAGGTTTTTGTGCATAGGCATGATTATTAATACATCAGTTTCGGTGTGGACCTGATCTTTTATGGCTGACAGAGTTGAAGCCTGGACTAGCCAAGGAAAAATATTGCAGTATTTTAAATTCAACTCTCATTTATTCTTAAAATTAGATGATTCATCTCTGGACCAATCCAACAAACCTGTGGTAAATGGTCCTCTTGACAAGAATGGAAACTAATTCGAGAATGCTCAGTCGTATCACTTTTTTGTGTAATTATAATTTATAAAATCTGTAAATAATATCAGTTTTAAACAGCTTTAACCATGCAATCCTATAGATGATAAAATATCTGTAGAGACTTTTTACCTGTTACAAATTATTATGTTATACTGTAAAGCACATATAAAAGTGAAATTGAACATTCAATTCAGGAAGTCTTTTTTCTGATTTATCTGATGCCTCTATGGGTCTCAGGAGTTGTACTGGTGATACAAATTGCTGAAGCTTTCCCTTTGCAGCATACTAGTTTGCCATTCATTATTTAATTTTTTAAAAACACATTAGGTTAGGCAGGAACTTTGGGATGTGCTAAGGAAGATTTCAGCACGTGTGTTGCCCATTGGATATAACCAACCAGGACATAATCTATCCAATGAACAATGCACTGATGTCCACCTTTTCAAAGTTGTACATTTGAGTTATTCTTTGTCTTCTAAGCACCGTGTATCATTAATATTGCCTGCTACTGGAAATACCCATTTAGCCATTCATAGACCATTGAGTGCTGCCTTTTAAGGCATAGATAATAAGAGATTGCATACATAGATGATCCGTACCCTGTAAAGCAGTCTTTGCAGACCTTGAGTCATCTAAGTAGTGCCTTTCTGAATCCTAGCTAATGGCATAATAAACACAGCAACACATAGATATATACACAAACACTGATAAATACACCCACTCACCCTTCTAATAAGCCAATATAGGACAAGTAAACAGAGACTTTGTTTAATTCTGATTTCCTCAAACAGTGAGCTATTTTGTATTAAATATCCACAGGAATCTTTGCAGGGAAACTACTGTTTTGGATGCTGCCTACCTTTTGTTCATTTTCTGCAGCCCTACATACAGACAAGCATTGTCTACCAATAAACCATGCCATAGTCTCAACAGTTTTGAAGCATGCGATTCTTCATGAAGGACCAAAGACCTCCTTAAAATCAGTAGATCCACGTTCAACACACATGCACGCATGCACATACACACACACACACATACAGAGAGGGAGGACAATTCTGATTTGGAGAGAATTATGCCTCTACATTTTAAACCCAACTTCAAGCCACTTATTGGCATTGAATCCTAGCATGAGGATAAAATAATCTCTTAAAACTAGTTTTCTAGCTATTTGTTACATGTTGCTATGTAAAGTGTATGATCTGTCTTGAGAGTCACGCTTTAGTTTTTGATTGAAGCGGCTCCTAGTTTTTGCAGGACTTTTTCGTTTTGCTGGCCTATCCTGATGATTCTTGGGAGGATCAAATTGTTTCTTTGAAGCACTTTCGTGTAAATGTCATTTTGCAACCAGGTCTCCATTATGGACATCCAGTTAATTGCAAAATTGTAATGAATGGAACTGAGCTGGAACTCAGGATCTCCAAGAATTTGATAACCTGGAATTGAGACAGATATTGAGAGTGAAAATTTCTGAAATATCTATGTACAATACTATAAGCAGTCTATAAAAGGTTCTGGTTTTCAGTATCCTTTCTATATTCTATTGTAACACAATATCTCTAGAAGGAAGGCCTTTACATTAAGCTATACATCTTTAGAGCCATGTCTGTTTAAGAAACAAGGAAAATAAAATAAATGCACAGGCATTGAGTGAGCCTTTAGATAAACCAAATTCTCTTTTCCTGTTTCTGATTTTCTTTTACAAAATTAGAATAAACTGGTCAGCCTTCTCTGATGATAATCTGCTCTTTGAAGATGAAAATAAATTCTATTTTTGCGTTATATGAACTGGTTATCCACTTGGACACAGTTTTGTTTTGTTGTATGATCTGACTCATTAGAACAAAATAAGGTATCAGATTGTCAAAATTTGTGAAACTTGAATGTTCTGCTTGGTTTTTCTTGCAACTATCCTCAACAAAGAGAATATTTATAATCTGTTCACAACCAAATAATTGGCACCAGAACATATATTAGGAAGCTAGATTGTGGAATTTTTGAAGAATAGGCAATTAATGCCCTCTACATTGAAAGAAAAGAAAATGCAGGTTGATTTCATTTATGAGGCCCAGTATACTACTTTTCTTCATGGCCAAGTTAAGATGTATTCCTCCTTGAATTGACAGGGAGGAAAAGTATCGGTATAATTAGCTCTGCCCAGACCATAAAGCTTTCATCCATCCCAATAACAGTTGTGAATTATTTGGTGCTTTTAGCTTTACCTGGGAGGATTTAACAGCACAGCAATTGTGGTAGTCTCTGACCTTTTGTCTCCCTCCAATTCATGGTTACCAGCTGTTGAGAGAGAAAAAAAGCCACCAATTGCTTTCATTAAGGCAAGGTAGAGTAGGTTTGGGTGAAGGTAGGCAAGTGCATCACTTTGCAAGTTGCTTTGTCACTGGTGTGGAGATGCTCCGTGCTGGTGCTTCTCACCCAGAAGTTTTTGAAGATGTGTCTAAAAACCAGAAAACCTCTGTCCAAAAATAGCCAAGTTGATGATTTGGTAATGTAGGTAGAAGAACAACCAGGATGATATGAGAAGTGCCTTACTGGCTGGAAGGGAAAACTGAAACTATGGTAAATATAAGACCAATATAAACAATTTCACCCCAGTTCCCAAATATCCAAAATCATTAAGTGCTGCAAAAGGATGCCAGTGTTGGCAGTGATTAGCTAGTCCGATGTAAACTTGTATATGTATA
>JAEANM010025925.1:0-10845 GCA_017656035.1 Myanophis thanlyinensis
TTTAATTTGTTCTTAACTGTATTTTAACTTTTATATGTTCGGTTTTTAGATTGGCTGTACACCGCCCCGAGTCCTTCAGGAGTGGGGTGGTATATAAATTTTGTTAAATAAATAAATAAATAAATAAAACATGCTGCTCTTACTCAAATGGTGTCAGGTATGAATGGTTCTGAAGGGGAGACTAAGAGAACTGTAACTTTACATCCAAGAACTTAAGTAAAGAACATGGTGTCCAATGGCTGAGGCAGGTTTGTAGTGTTCAATCCTTCTTGAAGAGAGCATCAGTGGAAATTTAAATGGAACTTTCATAGGGAAAGAAATCTAAATTTGTAAAAAATCTGCCATTTGGCAAATGCCTCCCTCCCTTTCTTTTTTTAAATTGGAATAGGTAGAAAACTAGCAGAGCAGAACGCAGAATGTTGAGCTCAGAGTTTTCTTCCTGGTGCAGGAATTGTCTGCCTGAAGGAAGTTTTCATACAGAAGAGATGTCTGACAGTCTGAATTTCATTTTACAACTTTATTGCGCTGATTTTTGCAATGCCCCCTCTAAGTGCACAGGCTTCTGTTGCATGCTTTGCAAAATGCAAGGAATGTTCCTAACAATATGAAGCAGCCCATGTGGCACAATAAATAAAATTGGAACAACTTGGAGAGGGGTTCTGATCCCACATGATCATGAACTTTGCTAAATAGTTGTTGTTTTTTGCCAAGTTCCCCAGTCTAAATTAGCTTCCAGTTACTGTGACCAAAAAAGAGAGAGAGCACCAGCAGTTGAGAGAATAATATATGTTTCCTAAACTAAATGTATTTGGTTACAAATTGTTATGGTTATCCAATCGGTGACCATCTGTGATTTTATTAATATTGCTGGTCACAGTCGAGAGTTTTCCAATGATGCTGTCCTCAACAAGGGGTACCTGGAACTCAGCGTAATAGCTTTCATTACAGACTTCATTACAAGCCTGCTTGCTTGTCTAGGATTTCCAGGGTATCTTATGGGTTTAGGCCTTCAATTTTATTATGCTTGCTCTTTTGGAATAATGTTTCTGCTTTCTCAATCTTCTACGGTTCATGTTCATGATCTTTTATTTTTATTTTTCTGCCAGAAAAATTTTTCAGTTTTCTGGCTAAGTGAAGGGAAATGCAAAAGGTGTTAGGTACAACAATAAATGGAATAATATTGCTGGTGGGACTTACTATTCTTTCTGGTAGCAAGAATAGGCTCTTTAATAATATTACAGTCATATAATATTGAGAATGAAGAAAGAGAAGGAGTAGAGGGGAGAGGAAAGAAAGAGGGAGTGAGGGAGGAGTAGGAAAGTAGAATAAGAATGAGAGGAGTGGGAGGGAAGAAGATATGGAAAGAAAAGAAGGGGGAGGAGGAAGGGAAGGAGAGAAGAGAAGAAGAGTGAGGAATGGAAGAAGATGGTAACAGGGAAGTAGTGAGAAAGGGAGAGAGGGAAAGAGAAGAGGAAGAAAGAGGGGAATGGAAGAGGTAGGAGAGAGAGAGAGAGAGAGAGAGAACAGAATTCCACACATGAAAATTTTATGAATTAAATTAGACAGAGGAGATAGAAACTTATATTTGAGACTTATGTTAACATGATCTGTACAATAAAAGTTTATTGTAAAGCAATGACAAGGAAGGACAAGTATGTAAATTATGAGTGTGGAA
This sequence comes from Myanophis thanlyinensis, assembly GCA_017656035.1. Classification (NCBI taxonomy): domain Eukaryota; kingdom Metazoa; phylum Chordata; class Lepidosauria; order Squamata; family Homalopsidae; genus Myanophis; species Myanophis thanlyinensis. The sequence goes on from JAEANM010025925.1 coordinate 1,676, forward strand.
AAATCTATATTTCATTGTAAATGACCAAAACTCTAACCCTTTGTATGAGCTGTATTGGAACAGTAAAGCACAAAAAAAAAAAACACAATATTACAGTCATATAATGGGATTCTTAAGTAGGTTAAGCTACAGGGGCTATCAGGAAGAAGGCCCACTTACCATTTATGGAGTGGACCCAATTGAATGCAGGAAAATGGTGTAATTTTCCTGAGAATTACATTTATAATTTTGTCACAAAGTGTTCCATATGCAAATTCCTTGCAAAATCCTTCATTTCTGGACATGGTAAGTAATGTGAATGTTTGATGTGGTAGTGGGAACCTCAATCTAAACGCTATTTGCATTCAGACAAATCAAATATTCAGTGGTATCCTTAAACACCAGGAGCTTTCAAGAATACAGAAAATACATTGGTGTGGAATGGGGAAGTTCCTATGTTTATCCTAAGGATAATTATTAAGTATAATTAATTATTATTATATAATTGTATTATTATTACTACTACAATAATCATCATAATACTTACACATTTTTGTTATATGTACTCCAGGGAGAGCAGAGTAAGTGGTAGATGGGGAAGAAAAATGTAAGATGAGTCTCCATTCTCTTAAGGTGGGGATACACGAGTCTGAAAGCCTCCTTTGAACTTTGGAATGGTTACTAAGAGAGGTATGTTCCCAAAAATAAGTAAGATGAAGCCAAACATGTGGATGAACCATGAAAAAACTTGATTTACTTAATTTTAACTAAATTAACATGAAATGTTTTAATTATAATTTATATAACTATTTGATCATACAGATAGTCCTTGGCTTACAATTAATTATTCAATTAGTGACTGTTCAAAATTACAGCGGCACTGAAAAAAATAACTAATGACCATTTTTCAAACTTATGACTATCGCTGAATCCTCATGGTCACATGATCAGAATTAGAACGCTTGATAGCTGATATGTATTTATGAAGGTTGTAGCGTCCTGGGCTCATGTGATCATCTTTTGCAACTCTCTGATGAGCAAAGTCAATGGGGAAGCCAGAATCATTTAACAATCATGGCAAGAAAGGTCATAAAATTGGGCAAAACTCACTTAATAACTGTCTTGCTTAGTAACAGACATTTGGTGTTCAATTGTGGTCGTAAGTCAAGGACCACCTACAGTATATAATGTCTGATAGGACTTAGGAGCCACAATCAAGGCTGTTAGAAACTGCATGAGATACTGGCATCAATAGTTCCTTTGTGTTTAAGACTAAGGAAACATCTGATGAATCATTACAATATTTGGGTTTGGTACACAACAGATACATCACATATCCAAACATATTGTCCCTCTCACTACTCTTTTACGCATTCGTGATGAAATTTAATTCAGTCAGAATCAGCTAAATAACAGTGGGGTTGGCAGGAACTGTATGCACATTAACATCATCTTCTTTCTGCTGTTCCCATTAGGGGTGGCCACAGCTAATCATCCGTTTCCACCTAACTCTATCCTCCCACAGCTAATCATCCGTTTCCACCTAACTCTATCCTCGGCATCCTCTACTCTTGCTCCAATCCTCTTTTAGCATATCCATATATCTCCTTTTTGGCCTTACTCTTGACCTCTTGCCTGGCAGCTCCATCTCCAACATCCTTCTACCGATATAACCACTATCCCTACTAAATTTAAATTCTGCTTTTGATTTGCAGTATTTTTAGCCATGACAGATGCCCAACTAATAATGTGATTCTACATTTAATTAACTTTCACATGACCTGCTGAACCAATGTGAGTTATTTCTAAGTTGGCGAGTATTATTTGAAAGATATATAGGTAGTCCTCAGCTTACAACCATTCATTTAGTGACTAAAGTTACAATGGTGCTGAAAAAAGTGACTTACAAATGTTTTTCACTTACAACCATTACAACAACCTGATGGTCATGTGATCTAAATTTGGAGGCTTGGCAACTGGCATGTATTTATGATGGTTGCAGTGTCCTGGAATCATGTGATTACCTTTTGAAAACTTCTGACAAAGTCAGTGGGGAAGCCACATTCAATTAACAACCATATTACTAATTTAACAACTACAATGATCAACTTAACTGTGGTAAGAAAGGTCATAAAATGGAGCAAAACTCACTTAACATCTGTCTCACTTAGCAACAGAAATTTTGCTCTCAATTGTGGTCATACATGGATGATTACCTGTACATCTTTAGACACTTGAAAAATCAGAAGCTACTTTCGACCCCTGATCTTTTTCTCTTATCCCATTCCTTAATCATCTACTTTTCAAGCATGAAGTTAAATCAATTTGACATAAATAATGTGAAGATAAAGGATTTTGTAGAATTAGAGATGTAACTATTGTGGAAAACAGCTACTGCTGAATATATATTGTGCAAAGAGATTTGTTACAAGTTCCAATTTCAAATGAATCAAGTTCAATACGGTTTTTATAAACTAATCAACTTCTGTCAGTTAGTGACTGTAAGCAGTATCTGATGAATGGTGTATACCTGCTTCATTAATAAGAAGCAAATATTGTCAATATTATATAAAGTTGTGTATTAAATACAACTAATTATGTTTTAAGTCTTGAAAACATCATCTGGAAGAATAGCTTGCAATTTCAACTTGATGAATCTCACGGAAACTCTTTGGGGCAAATAATTCCTTCTCACTCTATTTCAGCAAGAATTGATCATGATGATAGAGTGCACTAAAATCTATATATTACTAAAATACTTGTGTCTGTAACCTTTAACTAGACAAAACAGTGCATCATAGGACAAGATTTTTGAAAATAAGGTACTTCATATAGGTAAACTTATAGAATGTGTGCAAACTCCAGGGAGCCATTACTCCTATAAAATTGAAATTTGGCAAATTTTATAAACATTTTATGACATAAAAGTTATCATAAACCATTTTATGGCACAATATATAAAATGCCATAAAGTATTTCCTGTGGTTAACTCCTGCTGTTTATCTATGCTGAACATGAGGTACTTTCAAGGCAGGTATATCTACCTTGAATATCTTCCAGAATTTTAAAGAAATGTTCCAGTGAAATTAGTATATTAGAAGCTCTGCCATTGTTGAAGACATTGAGAAATCCAGTAAGGAAATATCTCTGAAATGATAACCCAGAGGGTTAGTGTTGTCTAGTTACAGTGCATAAATTGTAACCTTTATGGATTACATTGGCAATTTGAACTCAAATTGATTCATATTATCATCTTTGGTGACAATGCCCCATTAGTCCTTTTGTGGAAAATTTTGAAATGGAGAAGATCATTGAGCAATCTTTCAAATGAACCGCCTGTTAATTTATTGTCCATATTTCTTAGGGAATCTAAATTGACTGAATAAGAAATCAATTCTGTTAGTTGTCAGGTTTCTTATTGCGAAATACTATCCTTCACTGGAGCAGTAGTATATTTACAAGTGTGAGTTATTTGCTGTGGCTGAACAATTAATACAACAACATAAATGCAAGAAAGTAAGTTTACTATTTTATTTGTTTTATTTGTTTGAATTTATATACCGCCCCCTCTCCCAAGGGACTCGGTTAAAATGGTTATTACTCTAACCATATTTTCCTAGTTGATTTCCCATGTCGTCTATACAGATTTTAATCTGTATGGAAATACGAATCAGGTCGGATATTTAAATATCATACCTGTGAGTTGTGTGACGGAGATAGTCAAATCCTCTTATAGCGATAAGAGATAATGCTGTTAAAACAATGAAAAATGCAAAACTGCAAATGTCTGTGAGCATCCCCACTGAAAGTAAAACATTTAAAAATTAATCACCCTTTGGAAATGGTTGCTTGTCTGGTTAATTTTAACTTTTGTAATTACCTATTCCACTTATCCCATACATTTATTTGTGATATATAGTACACTTACAAATAATGTATATCACAAATAAATATTCAGGATTGTTTCAACTGAAGTTACAGTTACCAACCTTAAGGTGACAAAGTGGGAAGCCAGACATATATTTTTATCTCTGTTATACACAAACACACCTGTCCACCAATAAATAAATGCCACTCTTTCTTTTAGGGATATTCATCTTAGATTCAATTGTCATTCAAGTAAATAAATGGATATGTACTTTCAAACATTTGTTTTTCTTTCTTTTGTTTGAGGTTTTTTTCCCCCTAACAATGGATTATTTAGTTCTCTCATGTTGTTTCTTTAATAAAAGAAGAAGAAAAAGCAAGGATTTATGCTTTGTTCTTCAGCCAAAACAAAAAAGGCAACCAAAGCAGCTCACAAACATCAGTAATAAGGAAGTCCCTGCCTGCAGTTATTTAATATTTTTCTGAAGATTACTGAAGTCACTGAACTTCTCAATGCATTTTTAAGGCTGCAGCAAAGTTGACATCTCCTCTATACTGAAGTACCAATATACATACAGTATTATAAATTTTTAATGGGCACAATCCAGCAAAACTTTGAAAATAATGTGTTATGACTATATGAAAATCACTATTGAATTTTGATTTAACTTTTGCTTTAACCTTTTTTTTTTTTCAGCAACCCTGACTTAACTGGTTCAATAAACTGGTTTGGTACAGTAGATTTCTAGTTTGTTTTCTCTTGCAAACACAGTAGGATAGTGGGATGTGACCTGCATCCTTCTATCCATGCCCACAATAGCTCATCTTGATTCATTCCCGGTGGCTTCTTATCCTGCAATTGTAAATTAATCTGAAAATATACATTCTACTACTGTCTATTGTTTGGTCCTCAGTGGTGCTTACAGAGCAGAAATCTAGGGCCTCATTAGCAGAATGATCATGAGTTTCCCTGATATAGAAAAACTAGTTTCCTATATAAAATGTTCTTCGCTTTTAATTTTAGTTCAAAGCTTTACAATTCCCTGCTGCCCCTCCTCAGTATACAATTTTAAATTGATTATTTTGTCAAAAATCATTAGATTTGTACGATTTGTACGTATGAAAGAAGGAATGTTTATAATACTTTAGCTCTTTCCATACATGTAATATGCATCCATGTATTAATCAAACCAGGGTCAGCACATATTTTTAGACTACCAGAATATGGGATGCAAAAATCCAGAAACTGCAAGATGGCAGCAAAGCAATATAACTCCAACACCTTGCTGCCATCCCGTGATCCTCCCAATTTTTGCAGCCCTGATTGGGCATCTACTTTTTATATACAAGTCCTCCCTTTGTTTTGGAGTACTGCCCCTCTCCCAAAAGGAACATTACCTATGCATTTCATTCTCACTTTCTCTCTCCAGATTTCCATTGTCTGGAGTATGAAAAAGGGTCTATGGGGCTCTATGGAAAAGAAAACCCAGCCCCAAACCTGAAGTAGCTGCCACAGCTTCTGAGGCTCCATTCTTGTTGCTGTTCTTTTCTACCAGGAGACAGCTCTGTTCCTCCAGATTGCTGCATCACCTTATCTTCGCTGAGGCCATTTGATGGAGGATTATTGGAGAACATTTCCTGGACTCGCAGTGGCCAAATAAGGAAGAAACTTACATCTTCATCATAGTGCTTCCATTTGGTGGCATCCTAGGCCAGACAATAATGGCTCAATATGATTCCTAATCTTCCCTGGTGTTTAGCTATCTGAACTCTACTTAAAGTCTGCATGATTCTACTTCTTAATTTTATTCTCTCAAGCTTTGCTGTGTCACTTTTCCTGCTTTTCTCTAATGTTCAAAGTAACATGATATTTGGCTTGGCGATAATTACAACTTTTTCAAGGAGTGTTACAAATATGAAATAACTAGTCCACTGTCCTCCTAGGGCTTTGAAGGAAGTGATTATGATTGCAATAAAATATGATTTCATTAGAGTGTAAAGCACCAATTTTCCATTACTGATGAAATGCGTAGCAATTGAAAAAAGTTTCTATTGTCCAATTTGCTTATATCCAAAACTCAGAATATTGATTTGCACATCCAGATTTAAGCTAATCTTATGCCCCTCTTGGAGATGTCCAAATAAAGGTCTGTATGATGCAATTCTTAATAAATAAATCAACATAGGCATAGCATATGATTGTATTCTCTGTCCAGTTAATATCTTGCTAATGTGGATGGTTCACTGGGTGGGAAATACAACAATTGGTGAACCACCATTTCAATAATAAAAAGCTTTATGCAACTTTTTTCATAGGGAAGGCCTTTTCACATAGCTTTATGCAAGAGTAAGTTAATAGATCCATAGAATTCAAAGGGTGTACTTTTATTGAAGCTCTCAAGGGAATCCTTCATGGCTTGTAACAATGGTTACAGCTACATCTGATTGTTCTGGAGCCCCCTTTCATAAACAGGGATTTCAGCTGGCAGAAGGGCAGGGTGCTGGACCAAAGCAATGGTGTAATAAAGGCAAGGAAAGAGCACACACCACCACTGGCCCTCACCAGCAAGTGGGCAAATCCATCCCTTGCAACTTCTCTGTTAATGGTTGGATTTGCAACGAATTATTACTATTATTCTGTCTGGATGCTGCTTCCAGATCAGCCTCTCATCTCCGCTATGAACCTAAAAGACAATTGGGATCGCTGACCTAGGCTGCCTTCTGGTTTCGTTTCGTTTTGTTTTGTTTTCTCTGGCCCTTCGGCGGCCTTGGGAATCTTCCTGCTGGTATCACAGCAGGGGGGGGGGACTCCTGAGTTTGCTCTGGAGTCCCTTGCCATCCCACCCAAACAGCCGCCGATTCTGGAAAGAGAACAACTGCGAGGAGCGGGGTGGAGAGAAGCCCACAACGCCGCTGGTTTCTTCACAAGCCTTAACTGTTCAAAGATGGGGCCAAACCAAATCTGAAGAGCTGAAGATTGGACAGGGACACAAAAGTCTTCCCTACACGTGGACAAGACAGAAGCAGCCCTCCTTCCTCCTCCTGCCTTTTGACTCTCCACGAACCCCGCGAATTAAAGCGTCTGGATGGCGAAGTCTTGAGTTTACATTGTGGGCTCTCATTTAAACGGGAGGGGAAGGGAGAATAATCCAAATCCAAATTTTATTGGTCACATACACAATCGTACATGGGTACCATATGCAGTGAAATGCTTACGCAACCGCAGGTAAGTTAAGGTAGGAAGGGAGGGCTAGGGATAGCTGGGAAGGTGGAATCAGATGCAACCATGGATCTTGGAAGGAGGGCTAGGGGTAGTTGGGAAGGGGAATTAAATGCAATCAATGTCATAGTCCTGAATATTCTTGTGCCGTCAATCTTATAGTCTGTATGTTCTTGTGGTTACTCAAGTTTATTACTGTGGGCACGGACACATTTTTTAAAAAAAGGGGTAATAAGATATTATCTATACTTGGGCGCTTCTACGCTGCACAACAAGCCAACTCTTTTCTCAAGCGGACCGCTGTGGGGCCTTTGATTAAAAGCTTTGGTCAACGATCTCTCAACGGGGCAGCCGGATCGATCCGCTCCGCTCCACTCCACTCCACTCCTCTTCCCACGCCAGCCCGCGTTTCCATAGGATCGATACGATTAAGCTATTGCGAGCCTTGGAAAACCCCAGATGCCGCCGCCTTCCGCTGCCGCTGCCGCTGCCGCTGCTCGCGTCCCCGTTACAACGCGCGAGGTGGAAGAACTCTCCAGAGGGCCCGCGCCGGGGGCTTTTGCTTCTTCCTGGGAATCCGTAATGGAGCCGTGGGAGAGGCCTCGGCCCTTTAATCCCTTCAAAGGGCTACCGACGCGATTCAAGTCTTTACAACCCTTTGGAAGCCTTTGCGAAGCCGAGGGTTGTTTGGATAGGAAGGCCAGATAAAGATATCTGTCCCTCTCTCTGCCTCCCCACCCCACCCACCCCCCGCGCTCTCCCTTTCTCTTTCGCGGTCGGACGGCCCCTGAAAAAGGTTTCAGTGGCAACGCGAAAACAATTGAAGGCGGCCACTGCGGGGCGGCTCAGGTTACCTGGGGAAAGTAGCAGAAATGTCATCTAGCGGCGGGGAGGAGCAAAGGGCTGCCTCCCGCCTGTGCCCTCCCCCCGCCCCCTTCCTCTTTCCCGAGATGCCCGAACAGTAACAAAGCTCTTCTTCGGCACGTGTCTCAACTTCAGCTCCATCCCCAAAAGAAGGCGGCGGTTAGCGAGCCAGGCCGGGCTCAGAGAGACGGAGGGAGGGAGGTTCTCCCTTCTCTTTGGCGCAATAGCTCAGGAAAGTCGCACCGAGCCTTGCCGCTGTTTTCAAGTTAAACTCGCCCACTTAAGAAGTACCGAATCGCCTGGCAATCGGGACAACCCAACGACTCTCGGGTCACTCTCGGAAAGGTCTGCCGAAAAATGGGAAAGGCGTAAAAGCTGGAACAGAGCAGCCTTCTTAAAAATTGTTTGGCAGTCGAGAGATCGCAGCTAAGCTTCTGAAGCAAAACAACCGAGAACTAGATCAACCGAAGGAGGTGATGGAAAGGATCTTGAGATTGGGGCGGGGGGGGGGATTCGCAGCCCAACTCGCCATCCGAGGGACTTGAAGGAATGGAAAGTTTCACCGCGGCAGCCTTTTTGAGCGTCGCCCACTTTACTTAGAAGGACATCTTTTAAATAGGTTTCATTTCGGAGTGTAAAGTTCATGAACCGAATTTCTAATACTGGGCTGCTTTTTCTTGCTCTATAAAATCAGAGGACTTAAGGTCTTCGTCGCCAGAAAATTTGGACATCGCTATCTAAAGGGGTCACTTTCAAAATATTAACTAAGTCAATTGCACCAGTTTTTTTTTTTAATAAAAGCAAAAAACACACCAAACAATGGAACCGAGATCAAATACGCCTTTCCTTTTGTTATTTACATGGGACATATCACACATATTCTCTGGCTAGAAAAAAAGTACATAGCCACACAATTCAAACGTTTATATTGGGACCAGGTGCCCCTCCAGTGAACTTTTGGCAAGTTTATTTTTAAAAATGGAGTAACTAGTTACTGAGTTCCATTCAAACAGACGGTCTAGTAGCAAATATCCTTGAGTTATAGCAAAAGAGGTATTGTCTAAGACTCCGAGGCAAATTTTTAATCGCGACATACGTATTTCAGACTTAAGGAGACGTGGGGAAGCAAGAAGAAAGCAAGTGGTTTGGGCAAGATACAATGTCTTGAACGTCGAGTGCGAGTCTCCAGGCGGTGAGAGTCCCTTTGATCAAGAAAATCCAATTATTTGTGTATATACAT